>MU863985.1:0-128962 GCA_033296885.1 Triangularia verruculosa | reverse complement strand
TTGGCCGAATCCTCCGTTCCTTCACACCTATAACCACGTAGTATTACTGCTGCCAGTCTACTGTAAATTAGGCCTCACAGGGACCTATTTTAACACTTAATATACCTTATAATTTATACTATTATTATCGAACCGTTTAATAATCGCCTTAGTATTAATATAGCCTCCGTACCTTTTCCGTTTTACTTTTATTCGGTAATTATATATATTTTATTTAATAATAATATTATTATTTTTTACTTTTTTCGTTAAATTTATAATTTCCCTCCTTTATATCTTTATATAAATCGTAATCTTTTTAATAATATCCTTTTCGATATCGGTAAATTTACAATATTATAAATAAACCAAATAATAAAAAAATAAATCATAATTATAAATATAATATTCTTTTATTTTATAATTTTTAAAAATTTAATTTAATAAAGTTTTTATAATTACTTTCTTTTACTAATAACTATATTTTTTAATAATATTTTTTATAAATTAATATTATAGAAATAACGTAATTTACTATAATAATTATAAAAAATATTATATTAAATATATTAACCGGTTAATTATTAATAATTTAACTTTTTAATTATAATAAAATTATAATATTTTACTTAAAAATTTAAATAAATTTTAAATTTATTAATAATAAAACTAAACTGTTTAATATTATTAAGTAAATAATAAAGGAAATTATTAAAAAGATTATTTTCTTTATTAAATTTATAAGGAAAAAACTTTAAATTTTTAAATAATTCGAAGTCCCAAAAACTATCGAAATTGAAAGGCGATATATTAATTATAAAAGAAGTTAATTTACGTAAGGAAAAAGCGACCTTTTTGAAAACCTATTAACTATAGAAACTATATATTTAAACGAATTACCTGAAAGGCCGTTTTCTATATAATTAATAAATACTATATTATAGGTAATTTATAAAGGTTTAAATAAAAGTAAATCGTAAAGGTATAAGTAAAGGTAGGCTGTTAAGAGTAATTAATTAATAGTACTAAAGTTCAAAAAAATTAATTATACCTATAACCCTAACCCGGTTGGGGGGGAGAGTGCCTCCCTAAAGTGTCCCTTTTAAAATAAAGGATTATAGGGAAGAAAAAATTATTATAAATTTAAAATTTAAAAAGAAGATAAGTATTATAAAAGACTTTAATTTTAACGTTAATAATGTTTATTTATAGGGGAGTATTGTAGGTCCTTAAGGGACTACTTTTCTAAGGTACTTAACCTTTACTCTAGGTTATTCTGACCTATTATAAGAGGTATATAGGTAGTAGTTTATTCGTTATTTTTCGTAGTTCTATATTATTACCTTTTTCATCACTTTTTCCACTTCGTTTACAGTACTTATTTACCATCCACTATCCCGCCACTCCTTCAGGTACATAGTACCTAGGCACTCGTGTTAGCACGCGAGTGACCTGGCACAGGGTGTTTTGAATCTTAAAGTCTATGTACACATGGTAAATTCATGGTACCCTGGAAGAGTATGAAATGTCAGAGATTCAGTTAACAGTTCTAGCATAGGCACTGCAAGGGTTCGCATTCTTGCCGTGCCAGAAGCTTGCTTTGAGCTTTTCGGGGGCACCATGATGCTTGTGGAGAGAGATATAGGTACCTCTTGCCTTGGACTTTGGCCAAGGATGTCCCTTTGGTTCTACAATGCCTACCTAGGGCAAGCACAATGGGACTTACCAACAGACATAATCGCACTGATACAGAACAGGCTCATATGTCACAGTCTAGTGGACACCGCCGGACTGAAAAGCACAAAACTAGGTACCTTGCCGTTCCGCTACCTGAAGTAGCCGCCTCGAGGATCGAGGTTTGTCTCTCAATCCACGGTAGGTAGGTAGAGAGAAGGGTTTATTTTCTGCCTCAAGACTTCCGCAATTATGCTAATCTCATCGCCGTCAAGGATACATGTATGCTTCACGGCAAGTGCCCAGTAATCGTAATGTTGTCAGCTCGAGCAAGGCGCATATTAACATGTATGCGTCAAGCTACCTTATGTGACGAGTTCTGGAAGTAGAAACCTTCCCATGTTCAAGGCCAAGCGAGGAGCAACCATGTCAATAGATCAAGATGTGATGGCCCAAGTGCAGTGACCTTCACCTACGTGCATGCTCTTCGGAAAGATCTCCAAGACCTGATGACGGGAATTGGCACCAACAGCGGCCGTACCTTTAGAATCCCATATCCATAGCGACCACCATCTTCGCCACTACCTTACCTTGCACCAACACCCCTCCATGACAGCAACCCTTCTAAGGGCAGCCCCGCCCTTCGTCCCATCCCTCTGCGGGCTTGGATGCTTCCCATAAACTCCAGGGACATTCGGGATATCTCTACACCGAGTCAACGGTATTCTTGGCATCCACTGGTTGTACTACTAAACCGTCCACACCATCCTTCATTGTTAATGCCTTCATGAGGTTGCGAGTTCTGTAACGGCTTTTAAGTCTTGGTGATAACCAACCGAAGGATTGTTCCCCATTCCGAGCCTCTATTTCCCCTCTTCGTTCCACTTCTGAGTCCAGCTGTCACGTCACTTTCAACCACTCAGGCGATAGTAGAACAAGCCTGTCACCAAGAGACCTGGAGGTAAACTCATAACGACCCCGACAATCTTCTCTCTTTTCGGCCAGCCCGACAGACCTGGCTCAGTCTCGTGGCTGAACCGGGCCTTTATCCGCCCCTACCTGTTGGATTACGATATTCACATGGAAGGCTATCACGGCTCGTACCCGATGTGAGCGTTTGGAGGCCTTGGAGCCGTCGGCCTTCCAGTGGATCCAACACTGGGACGCCAACTGAGGTGACAAGAGCTGGGCCTTCCCTTATCTAACTGCTGGTTTGATGCCCTACACTGCCGAGAAGCTTCCAGGTGACTTCTGAGATGCAGTAACAACCAACGTAACTGGCCAATGAGTCCGAGATAACTAGTCAAAGGTCACACCGATGTTGTCGAATATAACTGCTCGAGTCAATGAATTGAAGGTACCATAGGGAGGAGTCTGCCGACAATAGACGGCAGTGTTGCGGACATTGCTGCGGTGAGATTTACACCCCGATAGTGAGCCTGGAAGTCTAGTGATGTCTGTTGGCCTATCACACTGCGATGGTGTGGATGATGAATAACGGACTCGAGTGGAAGTGCAGATGCAGGCCAGAGCCAGGGAGCAAATTTGGCGCACTAACAGCCAAGTACCTAGGTAGGTATGTTGAACACCTAGACAGACTCCGAGATTTCGGCACAAAGTCTCTGGACTCAAGGAGAACTTTGACTCGACCTTACACCAGATTTCACTCCCGAGTCTCGCTGGTGAAACAGAACAGGGCAACTAGCGAGGCATAGGTGTGATACATACCAATTCATCACTTCTAAGGGAGCAAGCAACCACAAGTGGTGACATAAGTAAAGTAATTACGTAGGTATCATTGGGTCCCTCTGCTCTCTTTTTCTTGAGTTTCGAGAAGCATATCCGATCCAGAACAACCAGTTCAAATCCCCAGTAAGTTCCAGCCAAGGTTACGCCAAAACCTCACATACCTATCAACACAATCCAACCTACAAAACAGAAATATAGGCATCTTCAATGGGCAGGAGTGCGATGCCCGGAACGCACGAGCTGCCTTTGATATCGAGATCAGACCGTAGGTCCTGTACCTAGCGACTGAACTAGCCAACTGCGACGTCAGTACCGCCAGTCCTCCACTGTGACTACCTGAATGTCTCTTCCTACCTGGTAGGTTAACATGTTCGGAGTTCAGTGGCTGGTCAACTGCCACCGGTCAACTTGGTAAATTGAGGCTCACGATTCGGCTGGAGGGCGACACACTTAAAGAACCTTGCCTTCCAATAGCCATCAGATACATGCTTGCTAGACCCGAGCTAGCCGCGTTGCTCAGACAAATCTATCCATGAAGTGTAAAAAGTACTGCCAAAAGACGAGTTTTACATTGGGTTGGCACATTGTCCAAGCGGTGCGGTCAGGCACAACTGGGACTTCTGGGCCGTGCCGGGGTCGGGTGGCACAGCAAGCGACCGTTGATGTCTTCTCGATCCGTGATCGGTCATTTCGGTAGCGCCGTCACGGCTTTCACGTGCGTGAAATAACCCTTGCCTGATTTGTACCTCCCCCATTGCATGCGGCACAGTCTTTTTTTTTCTTCATCTTGGCCGCACGGCTTAGACCCAACATTTTGCTGTTACGGAGTATTATCTCGTCTTTCGAGTGGCCGCCGACATCAGCAGAAAATGCGCCAAAACCCAGCGTTTCGGGACCGCCCCCCCCCCCCCCCCTACCTATCTCCACTCCCTAACGATGGAACCTCTGAAAACCGGAAGCAATTCCGCCGTTTCTTTGCCAAAAGAAATAAAATCCCACCAGTTTGGTTCATCACTCCATCCCAAACCCAGCTAGTTACCCTGCTTAGCCAGCACGTTTCAACCCCCTTGCTTAAAATCAACACGCTTACCGGAGATCATCAGATGGTACGCACTCGCAAGCTTTGCAGCTTTAGGCTTAGCCTCTTCTACCGCCTAATTCTCTTGTTCTTCTTCCCAAACGAGCAAAAAACAAAGAACGCGGGGTGTCTTGGTCTGTGAGGGGACTGGAACAGGGTTGGGAAACACTGCACGAGACACAGACTTGCCGAAGTAAATGATCTTCAAATGTTCTGGAAGCGAGCAAGTGAGGGCGGCTGGACTTGCCCGCACTTCATTACATACTGCGTACGAGCAGCTAATTATCTCATCAAGAGACACCACTGTCTCATTAAAGCAAAACAAAGACGCTAGCGGAAATGGTACGTTCACATTGACACATCAGTATCAGCTTTGAGCGAACTCCAAGGTAAACACTCGAGCCCTGCATTGCGCAGTTTGCTACTCACACCAGGGGAGAATACACTAGAGACTTGAAAGAGACGTCACTGTGGACTGAGGCCTTCCACTAGGTATCATGTGAGACCGGATCGCGAAGAGCTTGTTGCCTGCCTGGGAGAGCAAGCTTTATTGGCCGATGACTACTACATGCTCACGATTGACGACCTTAGCATTGAAAGGGTGCATACGCTCATATAACTGTGTTAACTGAAAAGAGAGCGAGAATTGGTAGTGCTCGTGCTCCTGCTTCTCTTTAGGCCCACCCTCATATACCGTGACCCTCTTGTCCAGTCATCACACACCCAGCTCCTCGCAAGACCGGATTGCTGATACCCCTACTGCTGACAGCAGAATGTAAACAAAAATAAAAGGCAAGCTATCAATAAAAGGGGGAATATAGGAAGGAAATCAAAAACCCAAAATATTTTTCCCAACACCGCCGCTTGCCTTTTGCCGCATATGGATGATATTATACACACGTCTCCTCCAGCCTTCACATAAAACCCCGTTCGTATATAACCGCCGACAACGTTCAAATCAGGACGTGAAAAGGAAAAGGTTGTCAGTCATGACATGGGCGTGAATACCTAGGAGAACAATCTCCCAGGGACAATGCTGCCACCACTGCCCCAAACTCGCAACCCAGGGCAAAACACAGAAAGAAAAAGAGAAAGAAAGCAGAAAAACCAAGGTATCCGAACAATAAACAAAGAAAATGGTCCACATTGGGATCAGCAACTGCTCAGAACCGACGTCTGAAAAGTCATGTTCATGCCTGCTGGACCCGCCCCTCCTCCAACGGGTCCGCCTCCTGCTCCCAGGGGACTTGGAGCTCGCTTTCTCCCCCTTCCTGAGCCGGGCCTCCTCCCCATCAAGCCATCCAACAGCCCGCCGTGATCTACCCATCCAAAAGATGTTCCTCCCCCCGCATGGCCATGGCCATGACAGTGCCCGTGGTCATGGCCCTCCAAGCCATAATACAGCCCGTGATGCTTGGGACTGCTTGTCAACAAATGCAAGCCCTTGCACTGATTTGCCACTCCCTGCTTCATTAGATTCTGAATCGACCTCTCGCTCCCGTCGAAAACGTTGGCGTAGGGAAAAATGATGCTCCTCTCGCTGACAAGTTTGCTCTGGTCAAATGCGCCTTGCTCCAGCAGAAGGACGGCGCACCGAAGGTATCGCGCTTCCATGTGAATATCGGATCGGACGTCGGTTCTCTGAATGGCGTATTTCACAAGCTGGAGAGGAGTGTTGCCGCAGTTGTTGAACTCGTTGACATTGGCACCTCTTCCGCAGAGAAATTGCACCGCGGTCACGATGCCGAACTCGGATGCATAGTGAAGCGCTGTGTTGCCTTCTGTATCCCGCTTTACAAGGTAGCTGTGTAGGTCGAAATCGGGCGCCTTGGAGGCGGTCTCAAAGATGGACTCCAGCTTTTTGGTCAGATCGGCGTCAGAGAAGCCAGTTCTTCCCGCAGCAGCCCGGCGCAAAAGCTTCATGATGGGTGACCGACGGACGTGTTGGGCTGAGCTGTCGTTGGGGTCACCCATGGCCATGGCCTCTTGGTGATGGTGTGGCAGAGAATAGAGGCTGTCGGATCCGCAAGTTGAATTATCGCCGGTGGACGGTGCTTTCGAATCCGAGAACTCGGGGAGGTAACGGCGGATGAACTCGACCTCGTCGCCAAAGATACGGTGCAGTTTCGGGGCTGTCCTTTCCAAGTTTCGCCTCACGCTGTGCCATAGCCGTTCGCCGTCTGCTGCCTTGCTAGCAACAAGGAACCGAGCTGCTCCGTGCCCAACCTCGCGGAATACGTAGTACAGTGTTTCGATGGGAAATTCCCTCCTGGAGACGATATGGTGCAGAAATGTGTGTTTCTCGCCGTCTCGAAGGCAAAAGTCAAATCCTCTCGATCGCAAAACCCGAACGAGATTCAGGAAAGAGACAGGTCGCAGCTTGGGTTGGCTCGGTGGATCGTAGACGTGAAGAAAGGTTTCGCCTCGTTGGTTGACCATTTGGAGGTCGTCGGTGTGCCTGATGATCAGTAGCAACAGCGAAACTCGAGCTCCCCATCGCGCCGCTACATGGAGCAGCGAGTTACCATACTTGTCTACCATGTTGGCCTCGTGTTCCGTGACCGAAAAGTTAGTGAAGGCCGAGTTCTCGGTTGCCTGTGCGTCAATAGCTCTCGACAGCCGTTCATGAACGCAACCAGCCCCTGTCCTGTCCTCGCCATTATAGTAATTGGAGCAACACATATCGACCAGGGCCTTGTTGAGTTCTTCGGTGGTGGGGTTCACAGTCGAGTATTTTGGCTTGAAAAGACCGTTGGGGGCCTTTGCTCCCTTGAACGGTTTGCGGGGCCTGTCTTGAAGTGACGCCAAAAACTCTTCTCGGGTCATTTTGCTCAAGGCCGTGTTGGCTCCAGTGTTGTTCAAGTTGATGCGCCTCGACGACGCCGACGAGGAAGAGCGGGCTAGGCTTGATATTCCCGACGAAATGCTTGAGAGGACCGACGCCCATGATCTCCGTTTGGCTGATGGTGTAAGCGATGATGCGCGGGATGGTGACTTGTCTCGCATGAAGGTGTCCGGGGAGTCGGCTGAGCTGGCGCTGGCATTTGCCAGCGGCGATGAACCGGGGGAGTCGGACTGTTTGATGGTGACGCTGGTATCCGAACTGTCGCCATAGAATCCCCGGGGCGGTTCGGAAAGCACCGACGCACTCATGGGATCGGGATAGCTGCGTGATCGCGCTGCTTCTAGCCGTTGTCGGGCCCTCCTGTTCCTCATCCTCCGCTCTTCCCGAACTGACCGCAGGAACCGTACTCTGACGAGCATGCTCGTCATGTCTCTGGGCCTCCAATCATCGATTCGGCGATCTGGTAGTAAGTTCTTGAGATGCTTGTGGGTGTTGCGCTGTCTGTGACACAATCATGTCTTGTTAGTCATATTTTGGCTGTCATACCATATCGTGATTAGGAGGTGCGCACCTAGGATCAAACGTGCCATCTTTGAGACGCTCGAGGATGCGTACAAGAGGCAGTTTCTCGCTTTGTGTGCAGACGTAGAGGCGCAACAGCTTCTTTTGCTTGTCAACCGGCCATGGTTTTTCTTTACGCCCTCGACGAATGGCCGGCTTCCCAATGCTGCTAGCAGTAGCCATCTTGACGTCGGCCATCCTGCGACCAGGCCGCTCTCTCGACCGATAATCCGTCCCAGGCACAGTTCGCCAGCCAGCCTCCTTCTCCACCTGGTGTTTGAGTTGGCGGGTCGTGTATTTCTAGTGCCGCCTAGGTTCGAGGTTTTGGTCGCGACTCCAGGTGCCAGAATAGACCAACTGCGAATGATTGTCAATCTCGGCCATCCACACTCGGCAGCCTCGTCGGGGATCTCTGGTAATGTCGTCGCTGGGTTTGTCGCCGGTCGGGGTGTGTTCGGAGAAATGATGCTGGAACTGGACCTGGGGTATTACTATATTATCGTGAATAGCACGCATGGGCGGCGACGGCGACAGAGGTATGATGTGTGACGATGAGGCTTTCGGGAGTGACAGCAGTTTTAAGACGCTTCAGCTCCAAATTTCAGTGGTCCCAGAGGCCAGAACTGATGCGTTTTCGCGGGGCCGTAGCTTTCCCCAATCGGTTCTAGAAGGCTGCCAGTGCCCAGTCACCGGAAGTGAGCCCTGGCTGGCTGGTGGTGGTCACCCCCTCGCTACACACCCTCCGGGGGCCGAAATGGTAAAATGGGAAGCCCCCGCTCTGCCCCAGAACCTGGATCCTAATTTCCACCCACGGCTGGGCCTCCTTGTTCTCCGCTTGGTGAAGGGCTGCCGGACCGGCAATGGTGGGAGCTGGTGGCCTGCTGTTTGTCGGGCTATTATCGGGTGACTTGTGATTTGGTAACAAGAACCTCGACGCGGAAAGAAGAGAGAGAAAAGAAAAAAAGGCGAGTGGGAGAGAGAGGGAGAGCAAATGCCGACAGCCCCTGCGATTCGATTCGTCTTGCTGTCCTTCCATTGCAGGTTCTGCTGCAACTGCAACCCCCCGCCAAACGGGACAGCAGCAAAAGAGGCATGGCTTGGGCAGCGGAATGGTGTTGACCGGTGTTGACAGGCGCTGGCTGGGCATCCGGGAAGTGGGGGACCAGCGATGGTTCCTGGCATGGCCGTCCCTTGGCAAGTGTTGGCATGCCTGGCAGCTGTCGATGTCGGTCCAAATGTTGGTTTGGCAGGTTGCACAAGATTCTTCCAACTCACCCAATCATAAGACGGATAATGCATTGTTGCGCCCCACAGGGTCCGAGCACACTCGGCCTGGACTCAGCTTATCCTCCCCGGGACTAGCGTTCTTCTCTCCAGCAGGGTCCAGGACTCCAGAAGGAATCCTTCCACGCCCTCCCTTTCTGGCCAGCATTATTCATTGAACAGCAGCCCATATTCGACATGGTGACAACTTCAGACATCTCACCGATCGCCACTCCTTGGCAGATGAAGGGGTTTGAACATGGGGTGTCAACATCAACGCTTCAAATCGTCTCTCCTGCCTTGTCTTTTTTTCGGTTCCTCGGAACTGAACTGCCGAACGTGGGAGCGGAAAACGGAGGCCCGAAGCAACGTCCCGCAGTCAGTCCGGAACTGCTCTCCGAACCGTCAGTGACTGCGGGTCTGCCTGGCCGAGACGACATAGGGCTGACGGCTCCGGGTGCCAGCATCCGAAAAAGATCTCCTCGTAGATCGATCACTTTTTTTTTCTCCTCAACCTTGACCTCTTTTGTTTTTTTTTTGTTTCCGACAACCCCACCACGTGGTTTGACGACGTTGACGTTCCTTTTTCTTTCTTTGTTGACGAAGATCGCTAGAGTTCGAAATATCCGTACACTAGTGGACAATCTGACAAGCGTCAAAAGAGTGTCACAACGTCTACTGTGCCAACTCTGGACCTATCCGAGACATACACTTCGCCATTACCGGTACCTATGATATGCAGTTTGGCTATGGAGATGGTGTTACAGTCACAGCATTGGTATTCTGATCTTTGCCCCAAGCCCAGCGTGGTCAACGAAACTTGGATGCTCCGAGAAACATCAGCGCTCAATCGACCGCTCCGCCAGCCACATCGGAGCCTCTCCTTTGCTGCAGACAATGCAGACATTTATCAGTTGCTTCTATATCTTCTGTGGAAGATACCTAACCAGCATCTGGTTTGGAAGATGGCACCACTTTATTTTTGCACATCGTCAACACGAGCTTCCTAGTGGATCGCTTCACCGAAAGTGGAAACTCTTGCTCGTTAAATATCCCGAAAGCGCAATGACAGGCATCTCCCTGGTCGGTCTTCACCGGGCGTCGCGGATAGGAGCACTGACTCGTGGATTTTTCAGCATGTTCCATACCCACGGAGGGCTGGAGTAGTTCTTGCACTGCGGTGGTCAAGATGCATGAGCTTGACAGTGGCGGTGGTTGCGTGACTGCTTTGGTCAGGTATGTGGTTATATGTATACGCTGACAAGGCGAAACTGTAGGGGTCAAAATCCCGACCAGGCGGTGCGTCCGGCGTGATGCCGGCGCGATACGCCCTCGTACCCGAACCTGAAGCACCACCATCGCGAAATGCCCACTGTGGAGTTTTGCCTCTCTCGTGTCTAGTGGTGATCAGTGGAGATTCTGACGCACTGCCGGCCTGCCGGTTTCTACTTGCTGATGGGCTGACTGTTTGGAAAACTTCCATCGGCAGCGGTTTAATAAATCTTGTCCCTCTTGCAACCTCAGTCAACTTCTTCACGGTTCACCACCTTCCAGTCGTTACTTTTTTACCTGCGTTGTTTTCGAAGCAACCCACATTCGTTCTTTTCTCTCACACACACTCGTTAACAAACTTCAAAACACGAAACCACCGTCAAAATGCGCTCTTCCACCATTTCCGTCCTTCTCGGCGCTGCCTCCATGGCCGCCGCTATCCAGATCACCTCTCCCTCCAAGAACGACGTCGTCGATCTCGCTGCCGGCGTCGAAGTCAAGTGGTCCACTGTCAACACCGACCCTGACACCGCCCACCTCTTCCTCGTCAACATGGCTTCCGGCCACACCCCCTACAGCAAGGACCTCGGCGAGGTCAAGCTCTCCTCCGGCTCCCTCGTGGTCTCCCAGAAGGACGTCCCCGAGGACGGCGCTTTCCAGTTCAACTTCCAGAGCGTCAAGCAGAACAACATGGGCATCCTGGCCCAGAGCGAGCAGTTCGAGAACAAGAAGGAGGATGACACGGATGATGAGCTTGTTGTCGACTCTACCACCACCAAGGCCACCTCTACCACCGGAGGTTCCAAGACTACCATGACCACTGCTACCACCACTGCTACCACCACTGGTGCCGAGGCCGAGGACACTGATGATGACGATGCCGAGGAGACCACCACTTCTACTGGCACCGCCAGCAATACTGCTGCTGCTTCTACCTCTACTGGGGCCCCCGAGAGCGGCGCTGCCAGCGTCGCGCTCAAGGGCGGCATGCTTGCGCTCGTTGCTGGTGTTCTGGCTGTTGTTGCCTAAATACGGGGACAGTGAGCACCTTGCAGTCTCTGTGCCTAGCTATATCTTAACCTAGGGTTGAGAGAGGAGAGGGGGCCCTGGGGTGAAGGGCCAGGGAGTGATGCATGAACTGAGAGAGGTCATAGTCGTTGATGTAATGACATAATAATGGGAGTTTATGCATTTGGTGTTGCGATTACTGGCACCTGCTGGCGTTTTGTGATACCGGGCATGGGCTGGGATATGTACTAATTGGCCAATGGAATTCTTGGATTGGGTATAGACACTGCCTGTCACGAGTTTGTGAAAATATAGAGGAATCACTCCGCTCACCGTGCCACCTGTGAACTATCCCAGACTCTTCCTTTTAGGAACCCCTCGGTTTTTAAGCCTCAGCAGTCTCGGACACAATAACAAAGTTGTCAAAATCAACGTTGGCCGCCGTCCGAGTCTCAGTTGCTATCTCGGTCTCTACGGACTCAGACAAGGACTCTGTCCCTGTGGGTTCAAAGGATGTAGCCGAATCGGTAGCAGAAACGTAAGAGGTAACAGTGCTGGCCGTGACTGTCGTGATGCCAACCCGGAATGCAAGAGCAGGCCGAGGTGGCCTCAACAGGCGACATGTCGATGACTTCCAAGCAACTATCATGCCTTTTAAACTTTCCATGTTCCATCCCATAGCTAGGTATCGTTTCCTTTGTATCTTTCCCCTTGCCAGCATTGCTGTTACCCTTGCTAGCATTGCTGTTACCCTTGCTGTGGTTGTCGTTACCCTTGCCGTTGGTCTCTTTGCCGTTGCCCTTGCCTGCCGGCTTGGGCTTCCTCGAGCGGGTCTTGTGAGAAGGGGTGGTTACCGTTGCTTTGTCAGTGGCCGTGTCCGGTACATGTAAACACAGGGTTAATTTAGCTTACATACAGGTGGCCTCAGGCACCCGATAAACCCCAGGGTAGATAGACTCTCTGTCATGCCAGATGTTCACATTGGCATCTTCTGCGGTGGAATAACTCTTGTCAAGGAACGAAAAGGTTCTGCTTGTAGCCCGTGCAACAGACGCCAATGCCGGGTTTGCTAACTTCACTTTTGACCCTTTGATATTCTTGCCGGCCCTTGTCCTGGACGTACCATATCATCAGGATAGACAGACTCGGGCCAGGGGGCCAAGTCAATCGGTTGACCGTGGGTGGGAGGGATAGGAAACTGGGTGATAGCGGAGCGGATGTAATCGACAAGACTCCGTTTCGAGAACGATAGGGGAAAGAGATGTAAGGAGATGATTTGCTGCCCTTGTTGAAGAAGACTGTACTGTAGAGATTATTTTAGACTCCCCTTATATAGGAGGAAGACCGGGCAGGTTAACTTTTGCCAACATCATCTTTCTTGGGAGCGGGCTCTCCAACATGGAACCTAGTCTAGGCCTCCTGGAGTGCTGGTGTTCGGCCACAGGATTCACTTGGTATACCAGTCGTAGAAGGTCCAGAGGGCATTGAATAGACTGTGCCAAAGAGTCTTGCTCGAGCATTGTCCAGCGGAATTGTTAACACGTTGTGCGTGGAGTTGAAGATTGATATAGACAATTATTTTGTGTGCATCAGGCTGGCTGTGTGGGTTGTCTATTCTCTTTGGAGGCCCAAGCTTCCGGTCGACAACCTCCCATCCATCTGGTGGAACAAACTGATGTGAATGGGACTGCCTGCCTCTAGACTCAGCCAGATGAAGGCAAAGTTTAGAGGCGAGGTGCCCGGCTCGGTTGGTGATGAAGATCTAGAGGGTTCACATTCGCTACGTGAGACGAGGTAGAGAGGGAACGAGGACGCCGCTGTGAGGTTTGGTGGCTTGTCTTCTACAGCAATCATTGTGTTTTGCTCGGATGTGGCAAGTGGAGGGAGAGAAAGAAGCCAAAATGTGTAGTCCAAGCCGGAAAGTGGAGTCTTGTATGTTTCTCTAAGCCCCCGAGAGTAGGGAATGATAACTGTTCTACAAAGGCGGGGAACTTGCGTCTGGATGATAAACTCTCCTTCGCCAATTCGAAGTGTAAGTTTTCCTTTACGATTATGTTTAGCTAGTATTAATAGACAAAATTGTTTCAGCTTAAGAAACCTGCAATTATTACTGAACAGGCAATGTTGCATCCTGTGTATGATTTTCCTCAGTTTCATGCAAGTTTGTCTTGCCATCTACTCACATGGCAGTTGCTGCTTGTCCTTGAGCATGTACTGACTACCACGTGCCATTCAAAATGAAGCCGGTTAACAAGGATATCTTTCCCATTATGCTTACACCAGTTGACACGGCTGTGCAGCCTGAGTGATGCGACAGATATGCGGTCATGCGTGCTTTAGGACAAGCAAAAGCCTTGCTATACCCAAAGAGATGTACAGGTAGGTCCATCAAAAAAAGAGATGAGCTCATACGCCGCAGTTCTCGTTGGGATCTACTCTGTGTGGTTTCGCGTTATGTCTGTCAAGCACCACTGTGCTGAACAAAAGCAAGCACGACAGTGGACCTTTCATGTAAAAAAGGGGCAAAAGGGGCTGCACAAAATCAATTATCCACCACTATGCAGGAGTTATGCAAATACACAGACCACGCACATAACCTGGTATCCAATCATCAATACATCACATCATGCTTCGTTACCTGTCAAACTGGCCTTCGGGCTCCTTACAGCTCGGGGGAAGGAGGGCCAGGACTCCGGCCGCTGATGAAGCGGTAGATGGTGATAAGTTTCAGATCTCTGCTGCGAAACTCCCTCTTGACGCCCTCAATCAACACCGAGCACTGTTCTTCGGTATACGAGTGCACACGGGTGAAGAGTGCAGGGGTGTGAGAAGCCACAGACATCTGCATATGCAGTTGCTCAAAGCGGCCCAGCTCTTTCAGATGAGGGTCTTTGGCCCAGGGTCCAATGGGAATCTGTCGTGCCACCACCACTGTTAGTAATCATGACAAGGGGTCATGACGACGTCCATCGTCATGGTCAAGAACCCTCAACTCACCCGAATAACCTTCTCCTGGACATCCTCAAAGCCAGCATCAATCATCCATTGCTTGTGGCGGTTGGCCACGTTGATTTGCTTGCCAAACATTCTGCTTGCCTCATCCAGCTTTTGTACCCATTCCTTGGTCCACGAGGCCCTGTCAAAGCTGCCGTCGTCGCTGAAGATCCAGGCATCATATTCCTGCATTTCACAGTATCCCCCTGGCTTGAGGTGTGTCCTCACCTGGCGGTAGAACCGGCCCCAGTCTGCGACCGTACCGCCGAGAGCACGCCCGTGGATGTAATCGAATGCCTCGTCGGGCCTGTACGTCCAGTCATCTTCGTAGTCGTCGACGTGGAAGCGGCAGTTACCAGGTACCCAGTCCGGCTGGATGGGACTCAGATCAACACCAAAGACAGAGGCGCGAGGGTGCTGGTCAGCCATGTCCATAGCCCAGATACCGGTGCCGCAGCCCAGATCCAAGATTCTGTACTCTCTCCCGCTATCAGACTCGGTCGGGACGTTCAGGGGGGCGGTGTACAGGCTTCCGTGGAGAAGCAACAGCCAGATGTGATGTTGCAGGTCGAGGCGCTCTTGCTCATCCTCGTCGTTGGGCAACACATACTGCCCGGAGCGGTAGGCATGGTACCGGCGACCGTTCTCATAGACGTAGTTTGTGATGGAGGAGGTGACGGAGCCAGTGCGTGAGGAGCCACCAAGAGAGACGTAGGCTGAGTCGGCATCAGAGTTGTCATCGGCCTCTTCCTCATGCTGCAAAGGGAGCAAACAATCACGTTAGCCACTGGTATGCATTTTCAGAAGGCGGGTGTGATAGTGAGCGCCAACGTACATCGATTTCGAGATGAGGGTGGTATGGCTCATCAGCAGGGCCCTCCTGCAAATCCCCTGGACTTGTCACATCCTTTGATGTTGTTGGTGACTCTGACGGGTAACCAAAGGCGGTTGCAGAGGATGCCGACCCGCTATTAGCAGCGGGTTTGGCGGGGTTCTCAGTCATTGCGAGGACGTCTGAGCTTTGACAACAAAGGGACGGAAATAGAAAGGGAGCAGGAAACTCGCGGGACCCTAGTTTCCGTCTTTCTCTTTGTCCTGGCCGGCGATGATCTGCCGAAAGGATCGGAGAGCAAGGTATCGGGGGGGAAACGAACACTTGGACAGAAGGCGGACCCAATTGATATGGGGCCCCTCCCCCCTTCCAAGGAGCCCCTCTTTGTTTTGGCCGGCTTAGACATGTGTTGTGTCTCGCTTGTATCCAAGCCCTCGGGTCTGCCTGGGTGCTTGGGTGGTGGGTTGCGGTGTGATTTTCTCCTGGGGACCCCATCCCGGCTGTGTGGTTCCAGCCGGCCCCGATTTTAGTGATAGGGTCTGATAGTCGCACCACCTGCTGCCACCGTTCCCACCTGCCGAGGCCCGCCATCCCGGATCAGGGGCTTTTGGCTGCGTTAGGGCTGCTAACATCCGCTAGCTGCGCCGGTCCCCACGCACTATGCCCGCATAAGCAGCTACCACGCCGCCTCCTGCGCTATCACTTCAGCACTCTCCATCACACAGCTCCACTCTCGAGCGTTGTTTTCGGGTTCCACTCACATAACACACCCAAAAGTGCCCCCCAAACTCTGCTCCCACGTCGAGGGCCACCGTGATGGATGATCCAATGATTCCCTCCTTCTCCAGGGGCTACAAGGTTACTGTGTAAGTGAAGAAACATGCCCGGAACAGGAGAGAGGGGACGAGGGGAGACGGAGTGGGTTGTTTCTTTAATTCGGGCCCCTCCTCGTTGAACCGCCGGACTGGAACCTGGAAATGAACATGTTTGTTGGCCTGAGCCTTTAAAGGTATCATTGTTGGCACGTTTTGCTTGTTGCCTGCCTCTTGTTTCTTGACTCTTGATCCGATTGACATACTATCCTTCCCATCTTCCTTGCCTAGCTTCAGCCGCATCGTCATCATGGCCGACGTCCAAAAAAAGCTCATCGTGGTACTGGGCGCGACCGGCAACCAGGGCGGCGCCGTTGCCCGCCGTTTTCTCCAGGACCCGCAATACGCCGTTCGCGGCTTGACCCGCAATATCTCGTCGCCCGCGGCACAGGCCCTCACGGAGCTCGGGGCTGAAATGGTGGCGGCCGAACTGGACGACGTCGAGTCTCTCAAGAAGGCCTTCAAGGGCGCCAACCTCATCTTCAGCGTGACACAGTACTGGGAGCCCTTCTTCCGCCCCGACTGCCGGGCCAGGGCTGAGGAGCTCGGCATCAACTGCCGCAAGTACGCCTATGATGTCGAGGTCCAGCAGGGCAAGAACATTACGGATGCTGCGGCCACGGTTGTCGATACTCTGGTGGACAACGGCTTCCTGGTGTCGACGCTGAGCAATGCCCGGAAGTGCAGCAATGGCAAGTTCCAGGACTTGTACCACTTCGACTCCAAGGCCGATGTGTTCCCCGATTATGTCGTCCCCAACTACCCCGAGTTGGCGGCCAAGATGTCGTGCATTCACACCGGCTTCTTCACCACCAGTCACAACATCTTGCCCGACTCTTATTTTGCCAAGGTGAGTGAGCCTCAGCCCTGGGCTTGTTCGGCCTGGACTGGAGAATAGCGCTGACAGATGTGACAGCAATCCGACGGAAGTTTCCAGATGCGCTTCCCCTGCAACCCAGATAAGCTCGTCCCCCAGCTGGATGTGAACCGTGATACTGGCAACTTTGTGTATGCCGTCTCCCAGATGCCTCCTGGAAAGGCCTACATGGCTGGACAGTACCTGAGCTTCAAGGACTGGGCGGCTGCCTGGGGCCGTGTGACTGGTGCCACCATCACCTACAAACAGGTGACAATGGACGAGATGGTGGCTGAGACGCCGGATAAGGCTTGTGGGTTGGAAGTCGCTCTTATGTATGCGTATTCGTCCGATCCGGGGTATGATGGTGGGATGGAGCTGTTGACGGCCGAGGATATTCAAAAGGTATGAGCGCTGCTTCGTTTGCATGTGTGGAATGGTTATACTGACCAGGTCACGGTAGGCTGGAATCGAGTGCCCCATCACAAAAGTCGAGGAATCTTTGGCGAAGCAGGACTTCTCCAAGTATCTGAACAAATGAAGCTGATGGATGAGAGGAGAATGGTTGGGCATCAGGCCTGGTGGCAGTATACCGCGGGGTAGGCATCGTGCCGGATTTGACCGCCTCAGCTTTCAGATAGTCTACAATTAAAAAATCAAACGATAAGCGATAGCAACACCAGAGGACGTGGGCAATGTTGTGGTTTATCGGGGGCGACTGAAACTGCAGTTCAGTGCCAAACCTGCCTGCTGAGCGAGCCACCTACCTTGAACCAAGGAGCGAATTTTTCATCCTGTTTTTCCCATGCTGGGATTTGCGTCCCATCAACCTTGATGTGATCCGGCGACTTGACCACCTCATCAATTCACTTCTAGCAGGCTTCCAGTCCTCTGGCTCTTATTCCTCTCGTTCGTCACCCAAGGTATTCCAGCGCGACTCTGCGCCTTTATCAACAGCTGCCTGACAAGCTCCCTCCTGCTGCCTACAGCCTTGCTCTCGAATCACATCTGGATAAACCTTGGCCTCGCGAACCAGTGGGTCTTGCCAGTCGCTGTAGTTGTTTCCTTGCGCAGGTCAATCTTTCCATCATGACGACAGAGAGCGAGAAACCAAGATACTACAGCTTGCTGGGGATTCGGCCAGATGCGACCACCACTGATGTTAAAAAGGGATATCGCCAGATGGCTCGCGAGAAACACCCCGACAAACACGGGAACTCTGCCGTTGCCACAGCCGAGTTTCAGCAGGTAAGTCGCCCAGTGACTCATATCGACTTGTAGGGCGTTTTGTTGATTGTTCTGCAGCTTCAGCAAGCGTACGAGACCATCTCCAATCCGGAAGCACGACATGAATACGACCAGATCATCGCCGGCGAACTCCCCAACTCGATTCAAAGGCGCTCTAGGTACGCCGGGCTCTTTGACCGGGCTCTGAATGATTCATTGGCGATGCAGGCCTCTTTTAACTACAGAGCACGGCTGGTTGAAGCTTTGGAGCTCCGGCTAAGACAGAAAAAAAGCGCCCATGAAGCTGAACAACGCCGCATCCTAGACGCGCAAACCATTATTACCATCAGTGATGATGACAGCCCCGAGCCAGTTCAGCATCTTCGGAATGGCCGCGAATGTATTTCCACCGGCGTGGCCTCAGAGGCAGAAGTCATTGGCGAGATGCCTCCTCAGATTGTTCAAGAGCTTACTCTTGCAAAACAGGACCATCAAAAGGCGGTAGGTGACATGCGAGATGCCGAGGTAGCGCTAAAACGGGCGAGAGACGAGATGGTTGCTCTTCGAGAGAGGCTTCAGAGATCAGAGATTGAGTGCGCCCAGCTGGAGAGAGAGCACAACCCTCGCTGGCGGAACGAAGCGGTACAGATTTCAGGGCAAGGCTCCTCGCAGCCTTACCAGAGCGGCCCTCATGCTACCGTTCACGGATACCCGTCGTATCACGAAGCTCCTCAGAATGTCTCACCAACATCGGCACCGAACGGCCCATACAATGCTCCTCCGGAACAGCACCAACAGCCCCCGAGAGCCTATGCAAGCCACAGTGGGATGCCGCCGTCACAGTGGGCTTACCACGCTCCTCCGCCTCCTCAACAACCCTGGCCACTCCATCAAGGACGGCCAGAACCGAACCCTTACCAGTCGCAGTTTCAGACAATGAAGGCCGAAATCGAGCGGCTGAATGCCGGAAATCAGGAGAAAGACAGACAAATCGAGAGGCTTACTCTGGAGAATCTGGCCTTGGCGAACGAACTTGTCCAACGACAGACGGAAGTGCAGGACCAAGCAAACAAGCAACAAGCGGGTAGCAATGACGGCACAGATTCGGGTGTGAAGAGAAAGAGAGGAAGGCCTAGAGGGAGTGGCCGTAACAATGGTGAAACAGGGGAGAGGGACCCCAAAGCTGCCAGAAGAGCCTGAATCATAGGTCATGGACCGGTGGGGTGGATGTTGAAAATGGCTACGTCTTCGTAGCTTATGTTGTTGAACATTGTATGTATCTTAGGTATATAGAGAGATGGGTAAGCTTTCTCGAGTGTACTCAACACCGATTGTCCGCTTTCTGGGGCATTTGAAATACCTATTTCGAAGGCCTTCCAACCAGGCGTCCCTTAGAAGCGCCCTAAAGGTGCATGCAGCTTGCCTACGTACTATCTAGGTAGAATGGCACTCATTATACACATGAAAAGATGGTCACGTGCCTGATGAGCTCTTTGAAACACTTACCCACTATGTTCAACATTTCTTGCACCAGTACATCGGTCTTTGAACTGTCGTTCGATGCCTTTTACACTTTTTAAAGGGCTTTTGGATGAGGTATCTTTTAAAGCTTACCTGGTATTCACAGGTATCTTGAAAGACCTTGTTACCATCTTTCAAGACTTAATAACTGTATTTTGTACCTATCATCGATATTTCTACATCTTGTTCAGTTGTTTTAGGGTACCAGTTTATCTATCAAGTAGGTAGAATGTGACACCCTAGAACCCGAAGGTGAGAACTCGATCTATAGCCCACTTCTCTCTTGCCCCTGACTTTCTCTCATTTCTAGGGTTCCCTTTTTCGGCAGCAGAGGTGTTGTCTCGCGGCTGTTCTGAAGATAACGTCTTTTTTAAGGGCACTGTTTCGTCACTGTAGAGGAAATCAACGCTAAAGAATAAATCTTCCTTTGTGCCTTACGTTAAGCGAGTGTGTTGGTGTTGATGTGGCCATCAGTCTTGCTGTCGTCTATTTAACACTTCTGGTTGCCCTATTGTTCTTGCCGACCACAGGGAAGCGAAGATATCAACTGTCATGGAGCCCGTCGCGTGGGACCGTTGAGGGTCTTGTAGGTAGTGGAGCGTACTCGGCCTGCAAGTTCTGGATCTCTCTCCGGTAATACTGAAGCTCCCGCATCTTGTTTCGAATGTGCACTTGTGACACTCTGACGGCCATGGCCCTTTCTACCAGCTCCCGCCGTTCCTGTGCCAACTCTTGAACGGCCATGTTGAGCATATCCTGGTAATTGTGAATGCGGTTCAGGTGCTCGCTTAGCTCGTTAGAGATGCGAGCATTGAGGTTGGATCGTTCGGTCTCGAGGCGTGACCTGTAATACATCACTGTGTGTCTCAACCGGTTTACGGATTGGAGACTGATGTTGCAAAGTCGTCTTCGAAAAGTCAGGTCGTAGGTTGTGGCGTGCTGACACCGGGAGCGACACTGAGATTCAAGGTTACGGAGGTTCATGACCCGACACATGACTTGAAGGTGATACTCGGCGCGAGTGGCGGGGTTGTTGATAGCTTCGTAAGCGCTTTGAAGCTGGGGTCACGATGGGTTGGTTAGTATTGTGCTCGGCTACGTCAGGTAAGGTATGCGCTTTGTAAGATGTCTCTCACATTTTGGAAGTCTTCTGTTGACTGAGCGGAGTTTCCGTGCTTGTCAGGGTGTTTTTCAAGGGCCTTTCTTAAAAAGGCCCTGCGCACTGTAGCATCATCGTCATCAGGCCGCGCACCCAGAAGACGGTAGTAGTTGAGAGGCTGCGAGGCCATGCCGTACTTGTCACCTGGCTGTTTGATGTTGATATTGAAAATAAGAACCAGTTGAACTGATTCAGAGAACAAGGTGCGAGATTTTGGGCCGTACTTACCGTGGGCTGTTCTCTAGATTGTGAAAGCTCGCGAAGCACAAGGACTGGAGTCCGGGTATGATAGTGGCAACTGCAAAAGTGAATTGTGGGAAGAGCCCTTCCTTGGCAGGAAAAATCATGAGCGGTTGATAAGCGCGAAGAAGAAAATCTTATTTGACTTTCTGGAAGATGGTAGAAGTGAACGGGCTGCCACCTACACCGTGGCCAAAAGGATAACAGTAGGTGGCGCAAACTTAAGAGTGTCATGTCTCTTAGAACCCTAATTAATTACCTAGTTTAAGAAATTTATAGTACATTATGCATTAAGATCAGACTCATCATATAGATTATTTGAAAGAGAGCTGAACAGAGTAAAAAGAAACAGGAAAAAAAGAACGGCATTAGAATGAATACCTCTCTGACAGGTTTGTGACTCAGAGTTTGAGCTTACCTATGGACAGTTGAAATGATGGAGAATAGGTAATGAGATCAGACTCATGAAATTAACAAACAGAAGGAATCATTGAACTGCTATTTTAAGGGAAATTACAGGATACTAAATGTCATGGGGCAGGGAATCATTGTTTGTTATGTAAGGTACCCAGGTCGCCCGTCCATCTGGAAGGAGAAGCCCACGGATCCTCATTTCTCCCAAAACACTGCCTATCTATCAACAAATAATCCATTTGCCAATGAGCTACTTACTTGCCGGCTGCAGCCTAAAATTCAGTTCGGATGAAAGACTTCGACTGGGGATCCTCTCGATCTTTTTCATACCAGCCTGAGTTCTACCCATCCTTTGGTTCACAGGTTCCAGGCCAAACCACGCTCGAATAACGATCGCCTCCGGCTTTCCTCTCTTCTTTCAACAATCATTCCGCGTAACAAACGCCTGTATTATCCGTCCCAATCCATCCATCAAAGCACCAACAGCACTGACGCTAACGAGATGGCCTCCTCAAAGTGGAACAATGACGACATTGTCGATCTACGATACTACGCCACCCTTGAAATCCATCCGACCTCTGATACTGCAGAGATCAAGAGAGCCTATAAACGACTCTCTCTTCTTCGTCATCCCGATAAAAATCTGAGGTCACGCGCCCGAGCTACAGAGGATCTCCAGAAGGTATATTGCTGCGTTGAAGGCTAGCCATTGCTTGGGAATGAACCAGCATGCTAACAACCTCTGTCCTCAGCTCCAAGATGCGTACTGGGTGTTGAGTGATCCAGATGAGCGGGCAGTATACGACGGCCAAGTCTTTCGGAGCTACCAAGAATCACTGAGGAGCAGGACGGACAGCGTGGCAGCTTGCCTGACCGCCAAATCGGAGCTCGACACCGCTCAGGAGGCTCGGCTTTTGGCCCTCAAAGATTTTGAACAACATCTTCAGACTGAGCTTCACAGCGTCGGTCAGATAGTGGCAGCCAGTGGGGAGCCATCTTTGGGTCTCTCTCTCAGCGATGGGGTCGCTTATTCAGGTCGCGCACTTGACCAGGCCAAGAAAACCTTTCAGGTTGCGGACGCACAGCTGCGAGAGGCGCAGGCATGCATGAATGCTGCGGACAGAAACTTGGATGAGAATACCACTCACTATCAAACTTTGCGATACGAGTACACAGGCAAATCTGAATTCGGGAACATTGGGCCTAATCTGGATAGCATCTGGGACACGGCCGATGACCGGATCCAGTCTCTGAGCAGGGAGCTCGAGCGGACCAAGGCAGAGATTGGGATGATCACATTAAAGCAACAAGAGAAGGAACTCGAGGCTGCAACCGCTGAGTTGAGAAGCGTTCGGGAGGAGCTGCAGCGTTTCAAGGCTGCGAATGCTGCTTATGCTGCGAGGGAGATGGAAATGAGAGACACTGAGGTCCAGCTGAGGGCTACAAAAGCTAAACTGAGAACTGCCGATGATAACTTGGATACCGCAAGAGCTCAGCTGTTCGACCAGGAGGAGATGGTCCAGATACTGAAGGCGGAGAACAAGAGGCTGAAGCAGGCAATGGCAGATTATGTGGACAACATGAGCAAGATTGAAGACAGTATCAAAAAGGCCAGACATTCCACCTGCCTGTTGCCGAACGATGATAAGGAGCGCAGTGCGTTTGAGGAAGCAATCGATGCCGATATAAAGAGACACAAACGAGCTAGAACGCCAACAACCCAGTACGATCCCAGATCACCAAAGAGGACACGATCGCAGACTGCTACTCACGCCAACATGAACAGACAGGTGAATGGCTAGTCGTTACAGAGTCGACCATTCTCATGGGGGCGTGGGACACAACATCTGGCTGCCCAGTACCTTGGGCTATCAAACCCAGGGCATCTTGAATTCTCGGAAGACGATCAGGTACCTAGTTGAATGAACATACCTTTTTGTGCTCCTGGGAAACTGTTTGAATTGAATGGTTTACTTTTATTACCTACCTATTTCGATCTGTCTATTAAACATTGAGCAATGGATGTTTCGACGTAGGTACCTGGTTCTTGCCGTGGCAGATCGATGAAACTGAGCTATAACACGGCCATCGAAGCCCGTAGTAGCTAGGTAGGCACATTATTCGAGTAATATTGATCAAGAAGAAAGCACTTTGGGGTCTTCTCGGTGGGGTGAACATAACAATGGATGACGACCTTGCTTGAATAGCCGGGGTGTTTTCAAAGCATACTCCGCATCACGGAGCGACCATTCAGAGAGGGCATGGGGCAACCATTGTTAACTGTTAAGAGCACCTGGTACTTACTCGAGTCGACCTGACCCATTTGAATTTTTTTTGATTGTGCAAATGATTGCACATTTTGCACCTGCAGACCCACGCCGCGACCTCACAATCAACACAATTTTGCCGCTTGTTTTTGCAGAATCATCGGCAGGATCCATTTCTAATCTCAACAACACCGGATACTTTTCCAGCGGCGCTATAGTCTCTTTTGGAATCGATCATGTCGTCGGTCACGATTCCGGTTGTCGAACACGGCTACTATGCCATTCTCGAGGTCAGTCCCTCGGCCACCAAAGAGCAGATCAGAAAGTCGTATAGGCGACTGGCCCTGCTTTGGCACCCGGACAAGCGCCCCGCTTCCGATGTTGAAGCGACTCAAAAGTTTCAAAAGGTACGCATCTTTGTTTCCTATTCTCATCCAGCCAGACAATCTGATGCCAACTCATACCCCACACAGATCAACAATGCTCACGAAGTCCTCTCGCATGAAAGCGCGCGAGCTCGATATGACGGATCTGTCTACAATCGATTGTGTCAGGTTGAGAGCTTGAAGGTGAGGATGATCGCCACCTTGGCCAGATATCGACAAAAACAGCAAGACCCGACGATGCCCACTGGAGCCTACTCAGGATCCATCGAGAAAGCCGAGAAATACCTTGCCGATTTGAAGGACGAGCGGTCTCGACTTAGGACGGAAATCACTCAACCGCCGTCTAACGAGCGAGGAGATGCCAATGGCCGCCGACCATCGACTCGAACACCTTCCTCCTCACGCCCGAAGCAGACCCGCGGGAGAGACTACGGCTCTAGTTGGCATCCACAAAGAGAGGAACGAGAGAGGGAGCAGGTTCGAAGAGCGCGAAGACAAGCGAGAGAGGCACGTAAGAGAGAGTATGAGAGGTGGATGAGAGAATTGGACGAGAGCCTGAGAAGGCAGAGAGAGGCATTGCGGGCGGAGTACGAGGCCCACCGCAGACAGAGATGGGAAGAGATGCGGAGAAGATGGAGGGAGGCACAATGGAAGACCAGAGACTTTGCGCGCTGGATGAGTGAAAGTGCTCAGTAGAGCTGTCCTCTTCAGTGTTCGCAGCGCCGAGGTTCGTCCCACCACCTCCATAACATACCCACTGTCTTGATGTGAAATGGAGAGAAGAGTAAAGACTGACAAGACTCTGGAAGGAAACGCATTGATTTGAGCCATTGGGGCTGAGGATCCAATGCTTTTCAAAAATGTTAAGGTTTATAGACATTATAAGTACCTCGGTAGCTGTTGATTGTGGCGTCAAGAATGAGTGGTCGAAACCAGGTCCCACCTCAGCCTCAGCCCATGTGTGCTTCGATTCTGGATACCGAGTACGCTGGTGAAGCAACCAATTGTCAAATTAGGTAGAATTTTGGAAACAAACAGATGGGGTGTTCGGGTGGATTCGAATTCCCAATTCCAAGAGTTAGAGGAAGAAAGAAAGAAAGCAGAACACATCAATCTCATGTTTTGTAGGTAGTGTAAAGTGACTTGGCTCTAGATATACGAATCAGGAACAGGTTTATGTCTGGAATGTTGTCTGGCAAGCCACCAAGATATTGGAGGAACTGCAGACCAATGGGAAGTGAGATTTCCCGATTCGGCTAAACTGGCGAGACAATTCAAGTGTCGTTGCCGCAGGAGTGGGGCGCTCGGACCCACAGCTGTGCCGTCAGTGGAGAGGCTGGGCTAGGTGCCGCCCTCCTATTTTTCCCTGGCAACGCATCCCTTCTGCTCGCTGGCTCTCGACATCGCGCATCCAACGGCGGAGCAACCATAGGGCTCCGGCTAGCACCACCATTACCATGTCCAAACGTTGACGACGGTTTACTTCTCAGCCTCGATCCCACTCCCACATTCGTTGAAACATCCCACCCTCGCTCCCCAGTTTCTCAGCATCTCAGTCGTTGTATTTCATTCAGTACCTTACTCTACATCAACGCCAGCAGAGTTACCCACACCGGGCATTCCGACCGTCGCCCATTGCAACCACTCCCAGCCCCTCCATCTCCACCACCCCAGATACACAGAGTACAATCAGTAGAATCCGACCCCGCCGGCCTGTGTTCCTTGCAGCTATTTCCCGTCCCAAAAGATTGAACGCGCTCTTCTCCGTCCCGGCCCGGACCGTCCCCCCAAACATCGCAACTAAATTCCCCTCGCGCGAGGCCTCTACCGGCCTCCCCCATCTCCAACGATGACCTTCGGGGACTTCACCAGCATCTGCCGCATGGCACCGCTGCCACTATGCTCCTCGATAGGTCCGATAACGTCGATTGCGAGCGGCGTGGGCATCGAGCCTGACTGCTTCTCGCGAAATATTGAGCTGGCCAACACGATTATTTTCCAAGGCGCCGCCAGTGCCATGCACATTATCGCTCTGATCATGACTGTCACCATGATTCTGCATGTTCGGGGAAAGTTTACGGCGGTTGGTATGTAGAAGTCCCGGCGCTTGCGCTCAGGATCACGGTTTTTGAAGAGTAAGCAGCTGACAAGGCTCCCCAATGAACAGGTCGAAAAGAGATTACGAGCTTCTTCTACCTCTACATGCTTCTCACCTTCCTCTCTCTCTGCATTGATGCGGGTGTCATACCCCCGGGCTCGGCACCATATCCCTACTTCGTCGCCGTTCAGGCTGGTCTCACGTCGGCTTTGGTCACATGCTTGTTGATCAATGGCTTCGTTGGATTCCAGCTGTATGAGGATGGAACGCCGCTCTCGCTCTGGATGATGCGTCTTTGCTCAGCTGCTGCGTTTGTCATTTCATTTCTGGTGGCACTCGCCACCTTTATGACGTGGGCAGGCCTTGGTCCCACCAACACCATCGGCTTGTTCGTGGTCCTCTACCTTCTCAACGCCATCCAACTCTTCATCTACGTGGTCCTTCAAGTCATCCTCGTCACCCGCACGCTCCAAGACCGCTGGCCTCTGGGAGACATCGCCTTTGGCGTCTTCTTCTTCGTTATTGGCCAGGTCATTCTCTACGCCTTCAGCAGACCGATTTGCAATGCTGTCAGCCATTATATGGACGGGCTGTTCTTTGCGACAACGTGCAATCTTTTGGCCGTTATGATGGTGTACAAGTACTGGGATTCCATCACTAAGGAAGACCTGGAGTTTTCGGTCGGCACGAGAATGAACAACTGGGAGGTCAAGGAATTGATGGGCCCAACGCCCGACGAGGAGCTGCAGCAACGCCGGGCGACACAGATTTACCACGACGATCCATATGGCCAATCGAGCGCTTATGATTCCCACAATAGCCAGCACTACTCGTCCAGTCCAAATAGGCTCTCCCGATACCAATAGACAAGGAGAAGTCTACTGGACGGAGAAGGTAGAGTGGTCACGTATAGAAAAGGGACTTGCTGCCGCCAA
Organism: Triangularia verruculosa; assembly: GCA_033296885.1. Taxonomy (NCBI): domain Eukaryota; kingdom Fungi; phylum Ascomycota; class Sordariomycetes; order Sordariales; family Podosporaceae; genus Triangularia; species Triangularia verruculosa. The sequence goes on along the minus strand of MU863985.1, from coordinate 101,732 downwards.
AGATCAACAACTCGAGTCGGGAGGGAGAGAGAGAGAGAGAGTTGTCCGGTATCTGTGTTTGTTGTCGTTACGGTCAAGATGAAGCCTCGAAGGCAATGACCCCTTTCTTTTGTTCTTTTATTTGTTATAAAGAGTTGCCTTGGCATCAGCGTGTTGGCTTTCTACATGGTTTTTATCTATTACAGTTTTGGGGCGTTCTCCATGAGATATTTAAAGCAAACGGAGGTGGCATGATACTTCCAGGCGGTTTTCCTTCCGGTCATGCATGCGGCGGAAGGCGACTTACCATTAATAGCTATCTGACTTGGTTGTGTTGGCAGAGCATTATTTGTTCCTGCATAACTTGTTTCTTGTATATGAATTAACCTTACCTACCTAATTACCACGACGTTTCCAGGTTTATCTTGAATTTTTGACCCATGCGAGACGGGCGATATAATGTGAATATAGTCGCAGTTTCAGGTCTTGGAGCCACTGTTGGAAGAGACGGTTGGCACGTGCGCTCTGACTGTGGATGGCCCCGAAACCCCGGCAGGCGCGCCTAGGTAATAGCCGTGTCAGCTCCCACCTGCCAGTGAATGCCAACACCTAATCATAAATTCTCCTAGGTAAGGTAGGTCCCGCCTTGCCTCTCCAAACTTCCAAGTAATCCCAGCGAGATCCTGACGCGACACACTCCTGCCACCATCGCCCAACCTGCCGACTTCGAACGGTTCCTCGGGCAAGAGTCGCGGTCAGAGGAAGAGCGCGCGCTCGAGTTGGAGTCCCTTTTTGCACGTCATAAATTGACTAGGATCCAGTCCAGACCTAGCAAATATTAGGCTGCGAGGCACCGACCTAGGCGAGCCCGTACTTAGGTCCTCCTGCTGTGCACAACGAAGCAACACTCCAAGTCTCATCTCACCCACCTCGACACAATACAATCCAACACGCCATCACCGCCATCTCTCATCATCGTCCTTGTTGCTGTCGCCCTCTCACGAGCCCGCGATAACACTTCACCACCTTTTTCACATCAACTGAACCCAGTCTTCCGTTGGCTTGAGATAGACTGCATCTAATTACCATGTGAGTTTGAATGGCGTTAGATTCGGTCTCATAAGCTCCATTCCACCCCAAAGAACACATCACTAACAACGCCTCAGATCAACCCCCCATCTCCATAATGAGAGTCATTGGCCTTTGAGGGGACCACGGGACACGGGACACGGCCGAATCTTATCTTTGTATTGTTTTAACCTCGGGCACTCGGTGTATATTTGAAGTCGATCCGCGCAGCCATCATGTCTTCAAATGCTCATCCTCACGGCCGTGGCAACGGCCATGTGCCTCTAGCCGCCCAGCCATTCTCCGAAGACAACGTTCGAGAGGCGCATAAGAACATGATGGCCACCCTGGACCGTGTCCGCCAAACGGACATGCGCAAGGTTCGGGATGACCATGCTGCCGAGAAAGCTGCCCTCGAGCAGGACGTGATGGAGTGCACCCAGCAATTCTTCCAGCTTCAGCAAGAATTGGCAGTTCTCACTCAGGAGGATCGGTCGGTTGATGTTAACATTCTGGACTTGGAGGAGCTTCTGAAGCGAGCCCGGCAAAAAAAGCAAGACGTCCTGGACAGGATTGCCAGGCACCATCACAGATGTGCCGAGGTTCAAACATTCCAACGCAGCAAACATGCCGAACTGCAGGCTCTCACAAAAGAACACAACAAGGCGCTGCTGGAGAAGGAGAAGACATGGGAACAGCTCTATCAGCAGCGACTCAACTTGCGGCAAAGCAGGATACCCGCGTCTATACAACAGGTCCCCGATCACAATGCTATAGTCCCAGACCAAGCCAAGGCCGAGGCTGCCGCGAGTGCTTCGTTGCCCATGCATAGCTTGAAGGCACCACAACTTACTCCTGGTCTTGGGCCTCAGTCAGCGGGACAAGGGGATATGTTTGTGGGTGGGCCGGTCCAGTCTCCGGTTCTCAAAGCCCCCACAGATAATGGCCCTCGTGACCCGACAAGTCTCCCAGCCTCCAAGAGGTTAGGTGCCCCTGTGTTAGAGGCACCCACACTCGCGAGCAGCAACGGTATAGAGAGTCAACGTGTTGAAGGTGCTTTCCGCCCCTCTTCTGTTCAGAGAACACCGATCCTTCAAGCACCACTAGGCTATCAGCCACCACCACCCCCACAGCAACGTCCAAAGGAAAAGTCATCTGTCGATACATTGGTCTTTGCCCCGCCGACTGTTGTTCCCAGTGTTGAAAGACCCGATGAGCAGACAGCCACACCGATGCTCGAGACTCAAGATGCGGCTATACAGCCAGTCAATCACCATGCGCCAGAACAAGCTGCCACATCAATGATAACTAGCGCTGCCAACGGAGCCCCAAACAATCCCCCCCATTTGCAAAGCTCTGAAGAAACCGTTGAGATCAATGTCTCAGATCCTAAGGCAATGGGTGCTCAAGAAACTACCCCGGGAGCCTTTTCCGCGGTAGACTCGGCTTCCGAAAAGAAAGGCTCTGAGGATGTGGAAATGAATGATGCTGCCCTTCCCCAAGCTACCGCCGAGACACACGATGTCCTGGCTGCAAATGATGCCGGAGTATCTATCTCCGAATCACCAGTTAGGTCGGAGATTCGAGGGTCAAAAGTCCAACCAGCAGATGTGGAAATGGCAGACAGCCCGATAGTCGAAGGGCAGTCAGAGATGTCACCGACAACGCCGGTCGTCGGTGCCACGACCACCGACACTGGCCCTTACTCTGCCCAGGCGGATGCCGGGCCTCTGGCTCAAGCAGATACTGCAGATTCGCCCCTGTCCGATCTTAGTTCCATCTCATCGCCGCCCTCCGACACATTCATCCGTGCAGAGAGCCCTGATGGTCAACTGCCCACTCTGGTAGATGGCAAATTGTGCGTGTATAATGAGCAGGGCACACTCGTAGGCGTAGTACCGCCTTTGACCCATACCACCTCTCCCAATATTGAGAAGATAGCGGCAATTCCGCTTAAACGCCCTGTTCAAATCCGTTCTGGTCGGAAATTCTCCTCAGAAGACTTGAAGAAAGTATATCACAACAGTGATGCCAAAGGCACAAAGTGGACCAGCCTTTACATTCAAGCCACTGGCGAGGTCCAGACCCAACCTTGTAATACATGCGCAAAGCATAACGGGCCTTACGAGGAATGCATCATCTTGGACGCCGACGATAGTTTTCCCAAATGTGGCAACTGCGAGTGGAACCGGCACGCCTGTCTCGGAGCCTCTTTGCGGCCCGAGACAGCATCAGGCCCGGCGCCGGAACCGACACCGACTCTGGCTCTGGCTGAGGATCTGGCTCTGGCTCCCACGTCGGCATCTGCGCCAACCGCCATCGGTAAACCTCCCTTCGGATCTGGCTTCACGGCCGTGAACAGTCCCTCGGTCGAGCAGCAAGACAACGATGCTTCTCCAAAGGATGTGCCTGACCCCGCCCGCAGCAAAGACGTAGCTACCATCAAGAAACCAAGTCGAAAATCATTACCTACCTCACGCGTTCAGCTGCCTTCTCAGCCTGGCACCCCCCGGCCCGGCTCACCCGAGACAGCACCAGATGATGCTCCCCTTCCCGAGATCACCAAGGAGAATCTCTGCCTGAGAGACGACGGCACGGTGTATACGGATCCTCCGTTCATGGCTGGAGTGCCGCTCGTCAAGATATCCCCTGATCATCCGTACTGGGAACACGACTGGGATCCTGATATTGCCTCCCACATTCGAAAGGACCTGGAAAAGTGGACGGCTAGATTTCAGGAGATGGATAGTCAAGGCGTCAAGGACCACAGGAAATATGAAGCTCAGCGACAGATCAATCGAGGCCAGCTGACACTGAGATTCCTGGAGGAGGGCGAATTACATCCCTACCAGCTCGTCGGAAAGGCGTGGATGGAGCCGAAGAAGATCATCAAGTACAACACCCTCTACCGCCTGGCAAGTACCTTGATGGAAGACCTACCGAAATTTGACCTGGGTATGGCCCCGGCTGAATGGATGCGGCACAGGCTTTACGAGATTTATCAGGAAGAGGGCGCTACTTTCAACTTGGCTTCGACGGTAGCTAGTTTCTACCACGACCCTAAACACGCGCAGGTGCGGACCAAGAGTGGCTATGTCAGCGTTGGTCGCCCACACAAGTCAGCGAGCAGACCCAAGGTTCAGGCTTCTGGTCAGGAGGATGGCACCCCGAAACAGGCGCCCAGAGTGTTGAAGCGCAAAGAGCCGCATTCCACGCCCAAGACAACAGCGGGCCTGTCCAAACAAGAAGAAGCAAATCCAGGTTCCCAGCTGCTTCAGCAGCAGCAAGAGTCGGAGCTTCGTCCGCGCTCTTCCCCTCGAAAGCCGACAGGGGGTGACCACAAAGCGAGACCGCGCTCAAGGTCAGGAAACCCCCCTCCTGCTCCTGTTGTTGACTTGGACGATGAGGAAAGACCCATCCGGACAGCTGTCAGCACCCCGCCGGCGCCGGCGGCGCCGCCAAAGAAGAAGATCCGCGTGACCTCGACGGTTGACCCGAGCATGACGCCGGATCTCCAGTATCAAGGCTTCACCGACGTTGACTCTTGCTCGGACGACCGTCTAGAACGTATCGACTGGCGCGTCAACCAGATCAAGACGTCCGAGGTGTCCACGAACCCGAATGTGACTCAATACTGGCACTGGGTTGACGACACCGAACCCGGCTTCTGCGAGCATCAGGTACTCAAGCAGCTTCGGCCTCCCAAGTGGGCCGTTTTCAAGGAACCTTACAACTTCCATATTATAATTTCCGAATGCGAAGAGATCGTCTATGGCCCAGGCAGCCTTCGGGTGATTATTCGGCGAAATAAGAAGGTCGACATGCTGGCCGAGTTCAAGCGTGAGAGGACGAAGAAGAGGTTCTTGGAATTCATGCACCAGAGGGGACTGAGGATCGTTCGGAGTAACAAGTGAGTGTCTGGCTAGGCCGTGTTGCTCATCTGCTATGGGGAACAGTTACTGACTATTGCCGGCTAGGGAATATGTGGATAGCGAGTGGGTGAACTTGGAGCCCGCGTTTAACATGCCCGGCCAAGAAGAAGACCGCGACTCGGACTAGCGGAAGACTCTCCTGTGAGATGGCGAACTAGATGTAGCAGGCTACCTGCGACACAATGATGGAGTTGCCCGACCGAACAATGGGCATGGTACAGACTTTGCATTCCTTCCGACAGATTTTGTTTTTTTCTCTTTGTTTTAAATTCCTTCAAAATGTTCGCTCAGCTCTTGTCCTTGTGCAGTTATAACAGCTTACCTGTGAGGATCTTTAGGCTTCGTTTCTTTTGTCCTGGGAAAATTAGGGAGAGGAGTTCAGACGCGTGGACAACGGGGGGAGCGGTGGTTTTACTATTAATTAGCGGGAGTTGGGTGGGACGGAGGAAGTATGGCGACGTACTGACAAAATAAGTGTAATCCTAGAAATCAATAGTTGAGTGTAGCATGTAAAATATACGTGTACGTCAGGACAGAGACGAGTGTGGCACCTAAGATAGGTACAAATAGAGGACACATTTATTTCATTCAAAGGTGTCTTGCTGTTGTGGTCCACGACCGACTTGCTAAACGCAAATAACTCGCCGTGTATAAGTCATTTTTTGCAAATGAGTTCATCCTTCCTTATGCAATGGGGGTTTGGGTATGTAACAGCCTAATGAGTTGCTTCAGTTAAAGCATGACACTGGCCTCAGTGGGATTTAGGATCCTACTAAGACGAGTTCCTGTTCATCAAAGTTGAGATTAAACAACAAGGAGATAAGCTATCTGAGCTTCCAATCTACCATTTCCAGTTGTATTGGAAGCTCGGATGGAAAGAAAGCGAAAGCTCGGGTAGACAGTGCAGTGTAGCAAGCAATCGAAAGGTTCACTACAGGAGCAGGACCGAGACTTTGACAAGATCCTTCAAAACTTTCTATACATGTATAAAAAGGATCAATCTCCAATTCACAAGTCCATTCCAGGAGAATAACACTCGGCAGTGTCAATGGCCTTGTAATTCTTGGCAGCCTTCTGCGCAAGGCGGTGTAGCCTTGCGCCCAAGGATCCCTGTGGCAGAAAACCCACCCTCGGCACTTGCCGTCAAAATTTCCCGAGCAGTGTGTGTGCTCACAGCAGAGCAGACCAGCGGAAGATACCGCTGGAGTCGAAGCTGCGACCGTTGAACCTCTGGCCCCCGAAGCTCCAGCGCAGCAGCAGCCATTGATTTGACCTGTCGCAAGCGCCACCTCCCAACGACACCGATCCCTTTCATTGAAGACGGGCGAAGGCGAAGCGAATAACTGGGTTGTCAACTAGCCCCGCCTGAACGAAAGTAAATCGACCCCCACGAAGCCACAAAACGACAAAGGCGCCGCCAACACATACACACCCCAACGAGACAGACCACGGCACCATGTTGTACGAGACAATCGGCATCGTATGTCCCGCCAAGCCTCCCGAATATCAACCCTTTCAAAAAAGAAAAAACAGTTAACCAACGCTCTCCCGCTCCAGGTCCGCGCCGGGCATCTTCCCGAAGTAAAAGAGTCCGTCCTCCTCACCCCTCCCTACCACCGCTCAAAAGCGCGCCCCTCGCCCGACTAACATTCTCCCCCCCTCTTGTTTTCAAACTCAACAGACTGGTCCTCACAGCCGGCAAGATCATCCTCCAGCAGGGCGGCGTCATCCGCGACATCCGCAACTGGGGCACCTTCTCCCTCCCCCAGGCCATCTCCCGCGGCCAGCAGCGCCACACAAAGGGCCACTACTTCATCATGCGGTACGACTGCGGCATCAAGGCCAACGAGCAGGTCCGCAAGACGCTCGCCCTCGACGTGCGCGTCATCCGGTCGGCCAACGTCAAGCTCGGCAACGGGAAGCTCGAGACGCTGAGCAAGTTTGGTGAGATCCGGTGGGACAAGCTGGAAGGCGAGGCGTAAAAATAAAACGAGGAGGGGCAGGAGGAGGAGGGGGCGGATTGGCAGAGGCTGGTGAAAGGGATTATTTAAAAAAAGGACAAAATGGGATACCCAAGGGACTATGAAAGGAGTGGACTTATGAAATAGAAGGAAGGAGCGGGGGTTCAAGGGGGAAGAAAACGTGTATGATATGTACTACCGCTATACAAATATCTCGGGGAAATGTGGACATCGGAGAGAATGGCGGGCTTCATTTTTCAGGGCAAGAAAGCCGAAATAGTTGCACTATGCAAAGTCTTCCCTACGGTTTCCGACTTAGCATCCTCTTTGGAACACAGTACGGAAAGAGCACGACGGTAGTTCAAACACAGCAGCCGTCAGAGAGACCATCTCAAACAAAAGGGCTGGAGACCTTGCCCAAGATGTCCATGACCCGTTGACAAGAATGCATTCCCTGCAGCCTTCTACGCCAGCCAGGCTCCAATCGAGTTGGTGGAATATTTATTTTGGTCTATCATAGTGTTTGATGCTTTCCCCACCATATCAGCCCGCACAAATAACGCCGTAACAAATGCGTTTACTCCGTGTGCCCACCCCAGGCACAGCACGTCCTATGCAAACCTGCTGACGCTTCCTCGCTCCCTGAGACCAGAAACGCAGTGCCCCGACCGCTCCCCTGTCAAAGTCCATGTAAACCGTCCAGGGGAGGGTCCTGATTATGGGCTTCCCTTCACTCGTCCACCTCCATGTCGTCTTTGGACTTTGTGGCCACGACGCCCTTCTCCCGGCACCAGACCACAAAATCGTCCATGATACCCGGCCAGGCTTGCTCCTCGGACCAAAAGCCGAGGGACTCGTCTTCCAGCGTCTTGTTGGCGAAAACCAACGTCTGGTTCCACAAGTCCTTGCTCACTGTCCGCGTCCACTTCCCCTTGTTGTTTTCGTCTTCGGGGAGGTCTGGATTCGGTGGTGGAACATAAAACTTCTCCTCCAGGTACTTTTGCCAATTCTCCAGCCAGTTGACCTTGGCGGTTTTCCACTCGTGTCCAATCTCGGCGTCGAAGAGCATCCCCCACATCGCACAAGCCATGTCCATGGCCATAGCCTTGTTGGTTTTGCCAACGACGAAGGCGTGTTGGTAAAGCTTCTTATAATAGGCTGAATCCCGCGAAACCTGCTTCATCCGAGACTGAACATGGCGTTTCTGAGCGGCCAACTCGGGCTTGACGGCGGGGTCGAGATTTTCGATGACCTCGTTCCAGCCTTCGACAAATCCTTCCTTGGTGATTTCGCCGATAGTTTGTGCTTTGACGATCTCACACACCACGAGCAAGCTGTAGTCGGCAGGGGAAGCGCCCACGGCTTCCAGGTACCGCATGGATGAGTCGGCTCCCAGAGCCGGGTCCCCGCTGTCGTGGTTGTCGTTTTTGTCCTCCTCTGGTCCGGGGTGTCAGTTTCGAATCGTCTAGGACTGATGGCTAGAACTTACCGGTCTCGAAATCGTCAAAGATGGCTTCTAACTGCTTCTTACGTGCATCTGCCTCTTGCTGTCTCGCGCCTGAGGCTCCATCATGCGCAGAGAAATACCTGGAAAGAAAGACAAGGTCAGTACTTGGATCCGCATCCCGGACTGGCAGATGGCGCTGCACAGAGAAAAACAAACTTCAGTGGTGACTTGTGCTTCCCCTTGGACTTCCCCCCCTTGGCTGCAGCATCGGGGGAGCGATATGGCATCGTCGGCTGGGGGGCGGCCACCCTTGACTTTTTCGGAGCCTTGGGCATGATGGCTGGGTGTTTGGTGGTGGGAGGAGGTTTTGGATCTGGGTTGGGGTTGGGCAGAGAATGCAGCGATGAGTCGCCGCTGTCCGTCTCGGTCGCTCCTTCACTGGGAGGTGACTTCGCTGGAGGTTGCTCTGGCCGTTTGTGAAAGCACGATGCAAACAAGGCGCGGAATCCACTGTGCCCGTTGCTGCCTTCAGACCCGCGACTTTTCCCCATTGTCGGGGGAAGGAGCAGGCTATCGGATGGGAATTGGCAAAAGAGTTATGACATCGGTTGCTCAGAGAGTTTCCAAGTCCAACGTTTAGAGATCAGACCGGCTCCACTGGAAACCTTCAACAAGCCACAGAGTGCCGCCTGGACTCGACGCCTTCATAATGGCTTGACGTGCCACGAAGTCTAATGAGGAAGAAGATGAAGATGAAGATTGAAAAAAAAAAAAAAAAAAAAAGACCGGGAAAAAGGAGAGTTGCACAAGAGGGGGAGGGGGATGGCCAATGTTTTTGTCGAGTCGCGAAAGCTTATATGAGACATGGTGTCGCAATGCCGATCTCTTCTTCCAGAACACTTCCACGGCTGCCCCCTCCCCAGATAATTAGGTCCATGCTTTTGCCGTCCCTCTCGGAGAGAGTGGAGGCCGGAAGAGCCTCCTTATCCATCGCCAGCCCGACAACAGGACTATTTTCCTGTCTCCGGGATGGGAGCCGCTTCGAGCAGGGAACCCAGTGGGGGTGTGCGGTAGCCGGACGGTGCGCCTAGCACTGGCGGCAGAATAATAAGGAGAGGGTGGAGGAGGGGATGGACGGGAGGGAAAGCGGTAGCTAAAATCGGAACACCGATACGAATATTGGGAAATAGAAACCGGACTGACCTGTTCACAGCGGCATTGAGATCGTAGTTGGCATTCTTCAGGTACTGTCGCATTCACCCAGGTGTCAGCGCGGGTCATGCGGGAGCAAGGATAGAGAGGTCCATAGTAGTTGATATCGGCCCGAAAGAAAGGGGGGTTTTCGGCCATACGGTATGACGGGACGAGGGAGAGAGAGAGCTTAACCCACCAACTGCGCACTTTCTCGAGACGCATTTGTGGCCTCGACGAACTGCGAGGCCAGGCGCCGTTGTGTGGTTGTTGACGGCATGGCGGCTTGCATTTAAACCCCAACAAGCGCAGCTCGCGGAAGGCGTCGCAAAGGCGCAATGCTAGCGAGAACCTGGAAACCCAGCAGATATGTTCAGCAACCTTGAGAAAGGTATTTTTCTTGTCCGACACGAGAGCTGGACAAGAAGCAATCCGCACGCTGTCGTATCGCACGCTATCGTATCGCACGGCAGTGTTCCAGGTCTCGTCGCAAACGGTAGGGGGGTGGCTGGGCTGGCTGGTAGCTTGTCGTTCGTTATGTCAATAAAAGCCCTAGACGTCGACTGCCGAGGCGATCACGTCGTGCCTTTTTTTCGTGTCCGCGTCTGTCGAAGCCACGTTCTGTGCAGGCAGAAGAGGGGAGGGCTGGTGGTCGGGTTCGGTCGCCAAGCGAAAGGGGGGAGGTCGAAAAGGGCCTAAACGCCTGTTCGGGTCTCTGATCCGAATTGCGGGGTACGTAGCAGACAGACAGCGACAGAGAAAGGCGTATTCGCTTGTTGTGGGCGATGTTGAAAAGCAACGGTCGGGGACAGGGCCCAGATATACTGATGGTTGATGGCACAGGGCACGGCGAGAAACTTGTTGAATGTGTCGCGGGCTTGCAAAGAAGGAGTCAGACCGGAATGCGGTGTCTTGGGCTGGCAAGGCTGAACAACGTCATGGCGGGACCCTTCAGGTTCCAGTTCCCTTGAGGTTGGGTGTGCCCGCCAGTGGATCGCTATCACCGGCGTCTGGCAGCTATCTTGGCACCCGCGGGGATTTCTTTTGGCGGGTGCATTCACCGTCTCGCTGCCACTAGCGCGCCTGTCACGGTGCCCGGCGTGGAGCTGCTGCTGCATCCATTGTGACATTCACGGCCTTGGTGGTGGCATAGTCTCGGCCTTTATCTCACGCTTTTCGCCGTCGAGTCTTTTAAAGCTCAGCTACATCTCACAGGAGGTAATACAAGACATGTCGAGCCAACACAGCACCCGACATAGTGACTCCTTGGGCCACATCTAGAGTTGACCAGGCCTCCTTACGATTTGAAGGGGTAAATATCCGGCAAAATGCTGTGTCTTGAGTGGGACAGACCATTTTCCAGAGTCACAGCTCGCAAGTGAAAGAATGCTTTGCTAAGTAAAGGGGTATCGCAACACTTGGGGGGCAGCGTCCCTGCCAAAAAACATAAAGAATACATATATACAGCCTTCCGTCCATCCCAAGACAACATAAATAAACTCCGCCCATGAATGATGTGTGTGGATAGCGCCAGAAACAAGGAAAAGGATACATGTTCCAACCTCCACTGAACAATATACTACTTTCATGCCGCATCGCCAACGTCTTGCATGCTTTCAATCTCAAGTGTTGATCCTGTTGCCCATCACATAGTCCTCCAATCATTGTAGTTGACGTGTGCCCATCTCTTCCGTCCCCGGTGTTTCGTCTGATCGTTGACTGCCGTTGACAGGAGACAGCCAGGTAAATCCTATCGAGCTAACCGCATTGTAGCCGCTGTCCCGTCGGGCGCCACTGTCTGATACAACACTCAAATGTGGTACCTGGAGTGTCTTTGGACTAACCAGCCTCTCACTACGCCTTTCACCACGCATCACTTGACTCTGTTGAAGCGAGTGCCCATCTCGGCGAGGCCTCTAATCTCCGAGCGGCATGCCCTCAAGTTCGTCAATGAGCCGGCGCCAGTTGTCGGCCAGCATTTCCGAGTATTTGACGCGCTCTTGGGCCCAATCCTGGTTCCATCGAGAGACGTGGTACTGGGTTTGCTGGAAAACGACCAACTCATCGCGAATGCATTCCTTGACAAAAACGGACCGATTGTGCTGGTTGACAATCGACTCCTTGTCCTAAAGTAACGCTGCGTTAGTACCACATTCTAGTCTCCTTTTGATAAGCGAATCTCAAACCAACCTTGATGATGGCCTCCACCACCTTTTCCACCTCGCCCGGTTTTACCATCCCTTCTGGCTTGGCACGCAGAGCAGCAAGGCGTGTCTCGTTGGTGGCAATGCGGCGCTCCAGTTGAGGGATATTGTCCTTGTCGAGCCTCTCCCTTCGGTCAAAAAGATCTCTCAGACTGACCAGCGCATCTCTCTGGCGCTTCAGGTCTTCCAATACGCCTTCGTCCCACGCACGAGCTTCATCTTCCAATAGACCCTGCGCCGTGCGCAAATGTCGACTCATTGCCTGGAGGCCGTCATTGAGCAAGGGAACTTCGTTGGTGTCGGTGGCATACGTGTCGGCACTGGCTTCTGTCAGGGACGTCAAGGTAAGCGCCACCCGCGCATGATCCGCTGCTACACCCTCAGAGCGCTTGACAAGTCGGTCCATGATGTTGCAAACTGTAATGTACAGCTCAGCGCTCCGTCGAACTCCGGCACGGGTGCGGCTGAAGAGTTCCTCCAGCGTCTGTGGGAGGGAGTCTTCCAGCCCGGGGGCAAAAGAGCGACCGGCAAACTCATCCTGTATGGAGATGGTGGCCTGCTTCCGCCAGACCGAGAGTTCCTGGGGCTCCTTGGATCAGTTTCGACACAGCAACGAAGAGGGCTGGGAAACTACTCACGGTGGGGACAGTCAGAAACATGATGACCATCTGCTCCTGGCTCAAAACCGGATGGCGAACAAGCGCGCTGAGGAACCTAGCCAGACCGCGGCGTCTCTTCTCAATGAAGGCACCATCGTTGGACAAGTGATTTCCATTGACTGCCTACATGTTAGTGTCGTTCCTGGCCACCTTGGAAGAGGATTATTGTTATTCGTACCTGCAACCCGCTTGGGCGGTAAGAGCGGCAGGACCCGAAAGGGATATCGCTTGTGCAAACAGTCCAGGAGCCATACAAAATCGCTATACCGTCTAATCACCTTGCTGGCTCGTCTTGTGCTGGAGACTTCGTAGTTGTGGTGCTGGAACAAGAACATGCCCTCCTTCTCGGGCATCAACGTGACCAGTATGTTCTCTTCCACGGCCGAGCCCGCTCGTCCGCCTCCGATGGTCCTGCTAGGTGCCGGGACGGGGGGCTGAACAATTTCAGGCTCTCGTACCCCTTCATTGCCGGGGAACGAGACAGGAGGGTTGACGCCCTGGCTCCTGAAACCGCCCGCCGAGGACGGGTTCCCATCGAAAAATCCCCATGTGCCTACCGACTCTGCTACTGGCCCCGAAGTGGACGGGGGTGCACTGGTCGTGAATGTGGACGTTGTGCGGCCCGGCATCGTGGCCTGTGGGCTCGTGCTGAACAAGCCGCTCCCGTTCGCAACGGGCGCCGTAGCGGGGACATCGCTGCCATTGGATCGGGGAGGGTCGGGCCCGTGATTGTGGTTCTTGTGCACGTCAGGCGTGTTCCACGGATCCTCCGGGTAGTCCATGGACGCCTTTCTGATGGTGCGATGCTGACGAGGAGAAGGAAGCGGCTTGTGGGCTGACGCAGGAGGGGACACCGGTCGCTGAGGTGGTTTGGCACCCAGTTCGGCAAGATGGGGCAAGACTGGGACTGGCGTGCTGTCGATGAGGCCGTGGAGCTTGGGCTGGGGTAAACCTGGGGGATTGACGCAACGAGGTTAGCTTGGTCCAATGACCAAGGTAGGTCGTCCTCGGCGCAGTGTGATGCGGCAGGAGGGAAATAACAGAAGTGGTTGACGCTTCGTAGGATGACGGCGATAAGATAAGACAAGAACGATTGGCAGGCGGCAACATGATGCAGCAAGGACAAGAGACATGTGGAAAGACAACGATGATGCGGGGTGGGGAAAACATCACTCACTTCGGCGTCGCTCATCCACACCATCCAGGCTAACCGTCTCGCCTTCCTGGGCAAGACCAATCAAGGCCAGCAGAACATTGAACTCGCCCCGTTCCAGCGAGATGCCCTCGCTGCCGCCGGGAGGGGCCACAATCCCCATAATGCGTGCCTGGGCATCTGCACCTAGCTTAGCAGCCGCTAATGTTCTGGCGATGCCACCAGAGGTAATGCGACCTCCACTGCCGTCCTCGCGGGACACGCCATCGAACACCTCGGTGTAGCTGTCCGGCACATCGGAGGCAGGGAGCAGGTTGCGGATCAGACCGGCGCGGGTGTGATGTTTGCGGGGCGTCGGCATGTCCCAGGGCGACGAGTCCGACCCAGCATCATCGTCTGCGAAGAGAGCCGTCGAGGTTGATTTAGTCATGGGCGACTCGTCGTCAAAGAGCGATGCTTTGCTGTTTGCGAAGTGGCTGGACCCAATGCCCGGGGAGGCTTCCGGTGGAGAGCTGCCAAAAAGAGACATGGTAGAAGAAGAGGAAGATACGGATGAAGAGCTAAGAAGGAAGCAATGGAGAGAGAGCGAGGGAGAAACTGGACGCAGTCCGGACGTCGTAATGCGCTGCACAACCGAGACGCGCAAGGTGTTGACCAGTCACGATGAGAGAGGAGATCGGCTGTGAATATCATAAATACATTGGATAGAGAGACAGAGGTCCTTGAAAGTCCACAGATGCTGCAACGATGTCTCTTGACGATGTCGAGTAGCGGTTCCGAGGCAAAGAGACATGGAAGACGGTTGTTGGAGGATGCCCATCAATGGGGGGAGTATTGGAGGGACTGTGACGAAACCAGCTCCTGCCGCCGGCCCCTACAGGGGAGTGGCGGACAGGGGTAGCTTGTGCTACTACCCACCTAGGTCCACGGGTGCCACAGTAGGAACGACGCCACAAATTCGCGCATCAGCCACAGGCTTGCAAGCACAACGACAGTCGCCTACAGCTTGGCGAGCGATATCATGGAAGATGGTGCGATGCAGAACTCATACAGTACATTTTTGTCATTATAGAATACACAACCCCCATGGTCCCCGGTTTGGAGGGCCTAAAAGAGTCTCTCTTCGCTTGCGTCGGCAGCCTTCTTCGACTTCTTGCCCACAAGCGGCTTCTCTCCGGGCACCTTGAAGTACAAACTGGGCGACTCGCCAGTCTTCAAAGTGTGGCTCAGGTACCCTCTGTGTGCCGGATCCCGGTAGTACTCAATATCCCATCTGCTTGTCGGGTCTGGCAACCGGTAGAAGTGCTTCCTGCTCGTCCTCGCCTGCTGCAGCACACTCTCAACATGCTCGGGTCCGATTGGAAGCGGCTTGTCGGTGTGGACACTCTTGCCTGACACCAGGTTCTTGATGGCTGCCTTTGTGTAGTATCTGGTGGTGATCTTGCCGCCAGCAGCCTCGACAGCCAGAATGGCAGCGGCGGATGCCCGCGAGACAACAATGTCGATCGGTGTCTTGATTTCATTCTTTCCGCGCGCGAGGAGCTTGATGCCGTCCTTGATGCCGACCAGTCCAGCTTTCACCAGTTCCCGAGGGGTGATCGTTTTCGTAGGATCCAGGCGACCGGTGTCGATCCAGGTTTGCAATCGGTCGAGGTTGAGTTCGGCCATTACCGGCGCACGGCTAAAGCGTGTTAGCTTGGGGTTGTCTCTTCCAGCAACTGCTCCAGATGAACACCTACTGGTTGACAAAGCCCTTTTGGCCATGCTTGAAGATGAGGGGTGTCTGACCACCCTGGAACCACGGGTTGACCTTGTTACGGGCCTTGGTACCCTTCATACCACGACCGGCTGTCTTGCCATAGCCGGACGAGGCACCACGACCTCTGCGAATGCGCTTGTGGTAGGCGTCCTTGTTGTCAGAGAGGTTGGCGAGGATCGAGGCGCTCCGGGTCTGCACAGACAGCGCGGCGAAGAGGGAAACGAGAGACGGCTGTTTTGGTGGCACCTCGAGGGCCCTTCGGCAGCATTGCGCCGCCTGCGCAAACGGTAATCTCGGGGGCATCGCGGCGGTGGGCTATGGTGATCGCTCTGCCCTCTCTCTCAAAAATTGGTCCGCGATTTCCAATTCGAAATATCCCGGCACAAGCTCCCCGCTTCATTGGTTGATCCCCGCCCCACCACCGCCGACCAGGAACGGCTGCGTGCTGTTTAGTCTGGCAGCTGGCGGCTACCCGTCAGACAGCTGTTTTAGGCTGTTGAATAGGTACCTCGATCACTTACACCATCCCAAGGTAAGACCTCATATTGTGTCTTCTTTTCACAATACCTCATATCCTCATTGACTTATTCCCATCTTTCAGATTATTGCCAATACGGCTACTTCGTTTTATCAATGTCCCGTGTCAAAGTAAAGTCACAGGTTCTAACGGCTTCTCCCATAGATACCTATGTCACAGAAGCTACCTACCTAGTAAAGAATCTCATCATGTCTCGCAACTCAAATTGATATCTTCTTTTCAAATACTAAAACTGGACCCGGAGACATTAACAGCTAACTCGAAACCAATAGACATGACACGACTATTCCGAGCATCATCATAAATGGATGCTGGGTCGCGAGATCAGCCAGGTTGGACAACCCGCATAGGTAAGAAGCTGAAATTCAGTTCTTGGCTCTTGGACGTGTTTCCGGCCGAATCTACCGTCGCTCGATTAGAAATTGCATGAGCTTGGCTAGTGACGCTATCAATTACATCCACTGTGATCTTATCGTTAGGCTCTGGAATCCCAGTGGACAAGGGGCAGGAGAAATACCCACCAGGAGACATCTCCTGTGTATTATGCGACTCAGTTTTGGATGTAACGACGGTAGAAGACTGTGGGGTGGATGTCAAAGCCAAAGTTTAATCGTCTGTTCGCCCGGCATCTGAGTCCGATGTCAATATCGCCCAGGTGTATATAACCGGTAAGCCAGTGGCTGTGCTGTCGGACTATATCACCAACAACCTGTGAATGACGTGTTGAAGGATCTTTCGCTTACACCCTTACTACTACCTACCTAACCTGATATCGTAATTCGTAGTCCCCTGCATATGAGTTCTGGAAGGGTAAAAGGTTGTGTAACCCTCAAAATCAAGATATAAGAACCCTAAGGTGTGGTGCTCTGTGGCTTTGATGCAATTATCTCTCCTCGTTTACACAAACAGTTTTGCAATATGCGCTTCATCTTTGCTGTAGCAGCATCAGTGGCTTCCCTGATTGCTATTCCGCTTACATCTGCGCACCCTCTGCTTCATCCCACCCAGCGTTCTGCAAGATGGATGAATGTAGACGAGCCATGTGGTCAGATTCGAGGCCTCGTTGCCAAGTGGATGGCCGACAATGAAATAGGTATTTACACGATTTATGCTTTACCCTTTTTCTCTCTTGAGAGGTGTGTTTGACCTTACTGTCTGGATTTCATATTTTAGTTCCTAAAGAACTGAGTGGATTGTTTGAATTGCTTCAACCACCTGTACCGCCTGCTCCTATCCGACCATCCCTTGCGTTTGCCTGTCTAAAGTCAATTCCACTTTACGCAGACGTGGCAAGGAAGCATGTCGACTATCTTGCTCCTCTTGTTGAGTGGCAAAGCACAGTCGACTATTTACGTGATCCTCCCAAGGCAGGTGGCGTTGCCCGGGGTCTTAACCCCATCATGTCACTCCAAGGCGAAGTAAGGCATCTATGCTAACGTGTTAGCTACAGGGTTATCTTTCCGAGGGAGTTGATTTGACTCAAGGGCTCAAAGATATTGCGGCCAAATTACAGCCAGGGAAGAAGCCAAAGTATCCCAACATGTTTGAATTCCTGACCGACCTGCATACTCTGCTGAGCACGCGGGTTAGAGATGGTCATGTGAGCATTAGGTCCTTGCTGTTTGACCTGTTCACATTTGAGCGGGGCGTTCAGTTCGTATCAATCTCAGATGACGGCCTCAGTCTACCCAGGTTCTATCTTCGTGGTAAGTCCTAGAGACCCTTATATGTAATCGAGTCGAGGTTATGGGTGCAGGTTATTGAAATCGCTAACCGTGCTGCCTATTTCTAGATGACGTCAAGTATACCGCAGATAGATATGTTCCGTCCCCAATCACAGCTGTCAATGGCGTCGCCGTTCTTAACTTCTTCCTCGGACTGTCCCTCCAAAGCAGTGGGAGCCACGATCCAGATGCCCGCTTCAATACACTATTCCCGACTCTATCCAAGGACGCCAATTTGAACCACGCCGAGCCTTCTGATATTTACACCCTTGGATTTGAAGACACGACAATTGTCGAGTTCCAGAACGGTACTATTCTAAAATTCGACAACACAGCTTACGTGCGCGCAAATTTCTCAACGGTCAGTTCTGGAACCGATCTGTACAATATCTACGGCCAGGGGAACGGGACAACTCCTAGCACGTTCGCAACAGGACTCTATCACTGGGCAGACAAAAACTGGACGGCTTCCCATGATGGTTTCCCGGCCCCTTTCAAGGCAACACCGAGTGAGTCAATGCGGACTTTTCTGTTGCCTGAAGCGGCCTTTGAAGACACGGCAGTTCTTGCCATCAACAGCTTTGTAGAGGCCGAGAATCCAAACAGCGAAACGGGCTCTACCATGTACTTTCGGAGACAGGTCAACAACATTACCCAGGACTTCATAGCTGCAGCTAGGGCGTCTAACCGCACAAAGCTCATTTTAGATCTACAGGGAAATGGCGGCGGTTTCACCGACTACCTTACCATCGTCTACTTGCATCTTTTCCCCCCTTCTGACCTGACCAAACCATACAATTGGCCAATAGTGCACCAGATGAGGGCCCATCCTCAGTTACAATGGATAGGAACTGAACTCGAGAGCCGCCAATCCAAGAATCTCTCCACCGCCAGCCCCCTTCGAGCTCTCTTGGATTTGTACATTACACCCAACAACACCAGATGGTCCTCTTTCCAGGATTTCCTTGGTCCAGTTTCTGATTCAGCTGGTAACAACTTCACGCATTACTCTCTCATAAATGTCACCGTCAACCAGTTCGACCCTTTCCCTTTCCCTCCTACCTCTGTTGAGCCACCCTTCGCCCCTGAAGACATCATCATTGTCACCGACGGCGAATGCGCATCCGCCTGTGCCATACTTACCTCCATACTCACCAACATCCACGGCGTCAAGACCATCGCCTTAGGTGGACGTCCTCTAAACCAACCCATGCAGGCAATCGGCCAGGTGAAAGCCGGCCCCGTCAACACCTTCCGAGGCTTTGTGGCACCCGACCCCAACAACGCTTCTACTCCCCTCCCGCCTGGTGTCACGCTGCCCCTCAGTGGCAAGCCTCCCATTCGAATGCCAGACGTCCTTCCAAGGGCCTCATTGTACTTGGGAGGCGCGAATGTTGATTATAACCTGGGCAATATGTTTCCGTATGATCTGGACAAGGGGGAGATTATCGGAGACAAACATCTGCCGCTCCAGATGAGATACGAGGCCGCCCATTGCAAGTTGTTCTTTACTTGGGAGATGATGAGAGAAGTGACTGCCATTTGGAAGGCTGTGAAGGAGGTTGCTTGGGGCGGTGGGAAGTGTGTGAAAGGGAGCAGCACCGGACCGGACGGCAGAATTGGAGACAAGACGGTGACGTATAGCAAAGAGGTAGAGGATAAGTACAAGTTGGGGAAGGGCCCGGGGAGTCTGGAAAGATAAATTGAAAGGCGCGGCAATCAGGCTGGATGGACAGCTCAAATCACCAGTATATCGTGGTCAAGTTGAGTCTTGAACTTTTATATCATGGCAAGATCATCATCTCCGTCCATCCTATCCAGCCCAACAGTCCGTATGACTTTCTTGGAGTTTCGCAGATAGGTGGCCCACTCTTCCGAGGTGCAAGAGGACTTGTGGCTTTCAAAGGTACCTGGAACATAGAAGTACCTTATTCCCGCAGCCACATGCTGAATGGCTTCGGCTGTACCAATCGGCGTATCAGCGGATGCAGTCGCCAAGGCTTGAGGAGCTTTTATCTTGAGCTCAAATGCCTGCAAATGGACATCATCTCGGTGAAGAGCCGAAAAGGCGACTAGGCATTGGAGAACCGCAGTAACCGAGGCCGGAGTATTCGCCAGGGCAATTCGAATGAGCGCGTCTCCCAATCCGGCAGTGTCATGACCAAATATCGCAAGAGCTTTTGAAGCATATTGGAAGTGCTCGAGTAGATCCTCGTCTTCAGGCCTGAGAACTGCTGGGTTCCATGCAAGTGGTGGCTCCAGGGTCGGTCGATGTCCACGAGAGTCTACTAGTGATTTCACGTTCCTTTGTGGTTAGGTAGATCTTTGGAAACAGGCTTTCTTATTGTCTAAAACCTTGTGCTACACCTCAGGGTCTGGCTGTTCAACACCAAGAGCGTCTGCCGACCTGCATGACTGGACCCCATGCACACCATCACTTCAACTCCTCCCCCCACTTTGATGTGGTTGCGGCGTGCTCTTCCCAAGTCGTCAATTTATCCTCCAGAAGTGCGTGTGTCTGATCGAGACTTTCTCCGCCATAGTAGCCATAGTTCTCAAACAAATGCATGTTCTCCAACACCTCTTGGGCCACATAGTCAGGCACACCCTGATACTTGGTCCAATACTCGAGAAACTGATCATCGGGGAGTTGTTTGTAGCTTGCTGTCTTCCCGGCTTCGGGAAATACCTTCTTGAAGCCCTCGACAATCTGGGTGTTGGTGAGGTAGGCGGTAGCACCGAGGAGACGCTTTCCAAGGACCTTGTCACGGTTCAAAACAGCAGCCTTGATGAACTTTCCAGTGTCGGCGGCTGCGTCAAAAACCGGCAACACAGCGTCGGCCGACACAGGGAGGCTGAAGGTCCAGGCATTGTCGGCCTGCGGGTCTCGGCGGAAGCTGCCGCCAGGCATATTTGACATGTAACATCCTGCGAGGAAGAAAGTGGCAGGGAGGGCGACTTCACGGGCGTAGTCCTCAACCAAGGCCTTGCTGTCAAAATGGTAAACATTTGGTAGTTTTCCGTTGGTCACTAGGTAGGCAAATGGACATGGTCAGAAAAAAACCCTTCATCGTTTTTCAAATTCACTGTAAGGTACTTACACTTCGTGATGTTGAGAAGGGAGCTCCAGATGAAATGATGGACGCCACTTTCTTGAGCAGCATCAACGAGATTTTTTCCCTGCTGGATTTCCAGCTTCATGTCGCACTTCTCCCAGTAGTTTGTCACAGCAAACACGGCGGTGGCCCCCTCCATCGCTTTGATCAGAGTGGATTTGTCATTCAGATCGGCCTACCTAGCACGTTAGCAAGCATACCTAGTAGGTACGCAATCCCGATCAGTGAGTCCAAGACAGCCACGTACAGCGATGACATCAGCGCCCTTCTGCTGAAGCTGTTTAGCCGACTCTTTGGTGATGTCTCGAGTGACAGCTCTCACAGTCCAGTTCGAGGTGAGCTTCGGGTCATGAAGGAAGATATCTGCCACAGAGCCACCCTGAACCCCAGTGGCTCCAAAAACGGTGATTATGTTCTTGTTAGACATTTTGACGAACAGGTTCTCCAGTGTACCTGTCGGTAATTCGGGTAATCGAGAGTCAGAAGACGAGGGGATATTGTGGTATTGTAAAGGATGCTGTTATCCAAGGTCAATGCTCGAAAAGAGGCGACCTCAAGCACCTTATATCTTTTGGGACACTGTATTGAAAGCCTGGCCTCAGCATACTGCGCCGCAGCCATGTCCCAGAACCGTATCAGAGCAGAGGTGTTGCTGACTCTCCAGCGTTCTGCCCGCTTAACTCCGACCATCTCGTAGCAAAGAAAATCTCTTGGCATCCGTTGTTGGTGTGCATGCTTATCAAGCGGCCATGCGATCAACTGCAAAGAAACGGCAAGAATCGTCGCTTCTGATTAGTATTATCTTATGAAGCATTGGTCACGACTCTTCAGAATTTAACGTTGACAACATCAAGCGTGTTCTATGATTAGGTAGAGGTTGCCAGACATAGGTAATGATGTGAATTGGTGATATGTACCGTACCTTAACTAGGTAGCCAATCCCCAGCGCCAGTAATGACAGGACTCAGCTTGCTCTGATGGTCGCCATTTGCACCGTTTGCCTGTTAGGTATGTTGGCCTCCATGGAACTTTAGCTTAGATGCGGTTTGGTGAATGGTAGGTACCGATGCGCTCAACCGTGCCATCGAACAAGGCTTCGGTGTCGGAGTGCCTGAGCCTTTGCGTCAATGTCATTCGACTTCAGGTGCCGTGGATCCAGCACGAAGGGGCTGGCTATCTAATATGAAGGTGCGACGAATAGGACGGTGAACGTTGTCAGATATCTTACATCAGGGGAACATAGCTAGGGCAGCTAGCACCGTGCTCGACTGGAGCTGTGGATAAGGTAACTGAGGAATTACCTATGAAGAGCCCATCTGGAACGGGCACAGAATCAGTCCAGTTGAGTTAAGATAAAGATGTATGTTTTTGGTTTGGAAAAGACACATGATCAGCATCCTATAATACCCGTTTCGATTCACGGTCCGGGGCTTGCACCGTCCTTCGACCGGAAGTCGTTCTCCGACGAACCTCCGCCGGCCCCACCGACTCCACCATAACCGCGAACAGCAAACGCGAGGCCGATGATATCAACAAGACAAAACTGAGAATGTATTTCTTGAGAGAAGGATGGGTTTCAGACAAAGATCCCACCTGCTCTTTACTCCTTAGTCGCAGTAAAACCCGTCACAATGGCACAAAACAAGACTTCTATTCCAACCCGTGAGCTGGGCCCGGGCGGTCCAAAGATTCCCATTCTAGGGTTCGGCTTGATGGGCTTAAGTTGTAAGTCGCCGGCCATAGTTCTTCTTCCCTTCAATTGCCCCTGTTAACGTGGATTGCGAGGTAGCATTTTACGGAACCCCTCCTCCCGATGATGAGCGTCTCGCCCTGCTAGACCGTGCTCATGAGCTGGGCTGCACGCATTGGGATTCAGCTGCTTTGTACGGAGACAGTGAGGTCCTTCTTGGGAAATGGTTTGAAAAGACAGGCAAGAGGAGCGATGTAAGCTTCCTATCCTCAGATTGTTTGTGGTAGATTCACTGATTATCGTGGTGATTAGATTTTTCTAGCCACCAAGTTCGGAAACAAGGTGAACCCTGATGGCAGTAGAGAGTTCTGCAACGAGCCCGAATACATTCGGGAGGCAGTGAAAGAAAGTCTGAGCAAGTTGAAAACAGACTATATCGACTTACTCTACTGGTAAGACCGCCTTCAAGGCACATCCCGCCTTCCATGTCTAACAAGGAGCAGCCACCGCATCAGCGGGAAGACGCCCATCGAAGATGTCATTGAGACGATGAAGGAATTTGTCGAGTAGGTGGTCCACCAGCTGTCAGTCTGCCGATTGTCTTATTCTAATCCGTTCCAAGATCCGGTCAAGTACGCCACATTGGTATCTCCGAATGCGGTGCCGACACTCTCATCCGTGCGAGCAAAATCCACCCCATCAGGGCTTACCAGATCGAATACTCCCCTTTCACCCGCGACATCGAGTCTCCAGATCTCAATCTTGCCAAGACTTGCCGCGACCTCAAGATCCCAATTATCGCTTATTGCCCTCTTGGTCGGGGACTTCTCACAGGGCGGTACACATCGGCCGACAATTTTGAGCAGGGCGATCTCCGCCGCGCAGTTCCTCGCTTTTCAGCAGAGAACCTTCCCAAGAACATGGAGCTGGTTGAGAGGATCAAGAAGATTGCCGCCAAGAAAGGGTGCACGCCTGGACAACTGACTCTGGCGTGGATGATGAAGCAAGAACTCGTTTTCCCTATTCCCGGAACGAAAAGGATCCCGTATCTGGAGGAAAACTGGGGCGCCAATTCAGTCTATGAGACGCTTACAGACGAGGAAGAGAAAGAAGTGAGAGCTGCAATTGACGAGACCGAAGTCTATGGAACGAGGTATCCGCCAGCAGCAATGGGCGCTCTTATGAAGGACACCCCTCCACGTGTCTAGACCAAAAGCTAGGGCACCATAGCAAGACGGCCAAGAAAATGGATCCTGGTTTTGACCACAAGTCGAGTCGGTGAAACTGTGAACGTAGACGGCGTACCTAGGTATTCAACAACAGAGAGCCTCCGTGGACGGTAGCCATTAAATACCTCGTGGTTAGTCACGAATGATGAAATCGACAAACGCAAATACAAGAGACTAGATTTCACGCAAGAGTTCCCACTCACAATTTTGAATCTCTTCAGCTTTCACATGAGAAAGGGATTTATCTGAATTACCTACCCCATATGCAGACCAGAGGCGATTGCATTCACTCAGCTGCAGAATATGGAGCGGCAGTGCTCTATGTAGAGTCAATCTAACCTTGAATGCCCATGACCAGCCCAGCGTACTGGAACCGAGCCGAGCGATCCAGTCGCATTGGGAAGAACGGCTGGACGATTAGCCACGAAGCCGGTGATATTTTCGCTCATCTGGGCTCGGATCGTCCGGCATGAATGTGCCAGGCAGGCTTTTTCACGACGACTGACTCGTCGCATGATGTTGTTGATGATCTGAAACAGGCAGAGTAAAGAGAGTCGACGAGTCCAATCGAGAGTATTGGTGGACGATAAATGATGCAGAACACGGTTCACCAATGATCGCCAGGTCCGAGTGGTTGACCGTTAGATCGGAGACCACAAGATACCTTACCACCCACCGATGACGTAGCTCATACAATGATGTGCAGCAGGGCTGGGCTGCCGAAAGCCGAACTCAGCCGAGACCGCGACTCCTCTCCACTAATCGAAGGAAAGTGAGAGGGACTCGATCCCGAGTTCCACTTTCCACTCGGATGGGATGGGAATCTAGAAAACTGTCAGACGAGCGATGGTGGGGGGGCACGGGAAGCACAGCGAAATCGCGGGGTCGCCTTGTGACTGTTGGCTGCTGGCATTGGACAAGTGCGGTGCTGTGCCTTGAGTTCCATGTTTCGTCAGAGCGGCCCCTGGTTTCCAGACCTCGACGCCGTAATGCCCTCCATGTTTTGTTTGTTTGTTTGTCTGTTTCTATGACCAGCGGCCAGCTGGAAACGGTCGATATCCGTATGTCGACAGTCAACAGTCGACAGGAACATGGGCGCGTGGGGCCCAACGGCGGGTGGCCCTGATTGGTGCAGCGGGTGGGTTCCGGTCTGGGCCCGATGTTTAGCGGACCAGGAGCAGGGGTTGCGGCGTCGAAACTACATCATACTTTCGACGGGTCCTCCAGGTTTCCAAGCTGCGAGCAACAGTCGCGCATCATGGCCTCCCCCTCTAGTTCCAGCCCAGAGCATGGCTTTCTATTCTTGTCGCTGCTTGTTCTGTTCTTGTTTTGACCCTCCCGCACCTCCCTCCAGTCCCTGCTCCCTGCTCCCTGTCGCTACTGTACACTTCTTTTACCTGCCCAGCATTCCACGAGGACCCGCGCAGTGACGGATCCGTCCAACATCGACTCCGTTGACGCTTTGAACCTTCGATCGCTTCTTCCCTGCCGCCATCCTACCGGTTGCGAATCCACGCTACGCTACGCTACCCCTACCGCCTTGTGGCCGGTTGAGACAGTCTCGACCCGAAAAACCGAAAAAAGGAACAGCCCTCTTTCCATACACCCATACACCCATAAGCCCGTACACCCGTACACCCGTACACCCCCTGGCGACCACTACACGCCGCTTTCCAAACAAAACACATCTCTCCTACGTGCGGGCAAAAAGGACCTCATTGCAGTGCAAATTCGCGCAGAGCTCCCCTGCCAGCACTACTGGCTGGCTGGTCGACTTCTACATAACATAGCTACCTGGCATAAGACACACAAGACAACACCCTTCCCCAGCTGAACATTGGCTGCCTTTTTTGTCTTGACTGCTGTGGTACTAGGACCCGCCTCCCAATTTGCGCCGAGCACAAAGCCAGAGACACCAAAGACCACGCAGATGATAATAACGGGGGTGCTATGATTCAGGTGCAGGTACGTGCTGGTGCTGGTGCTGGTGCCCTCGGCCAGCAACGCTCCCCCAACGGCTCCCTTTCCGCATCCGTCATGTCTCTCCCTTTCCCTTCCCCAAGTCCCGAACCGGTGACGGGAGGTATAGTGTGCCTCTCCCCTGCCCGTTTTCAATCCGGCACACACCGCACGCAAGCTCCCAGGAGATGACGGCCACTCCCACCGCTGTGGTTGTTGCTGCCTCGACACACATACACACCTTCCCGGCTGCCGCCACCACCATCATGCCTGTCTGTAATGGCGCTTCCTCGAGACACCCGTCACCATGTTCCACCTCGCCGGCATGTCCACCGCTGGGGTCCCTCTCCTCCCCGTCCGGCTGCAGGAGCATTGGACCGCTCTCCTCCCCAGCACCTCCGTGCTGTCGCCGGCCAGTCGCAGCATCCTCTGTCCGCCTACAGTGTTGCCCCGACCCCGGGGCTCCTTGATGGCGCTGGGGATATCTCCATCCCCTTCATGGCCGGATGCTGTGTGTTATGACCGCCCATATTCTTGTCTTTTTTCCTTTTTTCTTTTTGTTTTGTTGTCCCACAACTCCAATGCCGTTCCTTTCTTGGTTCTCATGTTTCCCCTGCCGGTGCTATCACCGCCCTTCGCATGCCGCTCGCGACGAGACCTTTCTTCTAACCGGGGCGCCATGTCTGCTGCAGGTACCGAACACGATCGACTCCGTCCCGAGCCCTACTTTTCGTCCGCACACGGATCCATCTACTACACCCCGAGACATCCTCTTGACCACAGGCGCTGCACCGAGAGTGCCAGCTTCCCTACACCCCTGATACAGCCCCGCCAGCGTCGACCTCATTCGATTCACATCATCTCGTACCCCGCCGGCTTTGTTCCGCCAGACCTGCGGCCGCCAACGTCAGGCCAGGCCTCCAAGAAGAAGAACACCGACAAGGAGCAGAGAGACGCCCGGAAGAGGTCCCAGAAGCTAGGTCGAGAGCAGAAGAAGGCTCGGAAGGAGGAGGAGAAGGAACGGAAGAGATTGGAAAAGGAACGGACAGAAAAGACCGAGAAGCGGCGGTCTCTGCGGTCATTACCCCCAGGCGCTGAGAAGGTCGGAAAGGTTTTGGACAGGATAAGGGCAGTTTTTTCCTCTTCCGCCAAGTCAACGCCCACGGTTACGACAACGCCGACATTGAAGGCTCAGTCACGCCCGACGAGCTTCATAAGCTTCGCGCGGAGGCTTTCCCGATTTGAAGGATCCTACGTGGAAGACCCTGTGCCAGACCGCTCCGCCTCTCCAGGGCGGCCCGACGTTGAGGACGCAGTTGTTGACGAGCCCGTCATGGCCACGGCAACTGTCCCAAATCCCCTGAGCGGGACCGGGTTGCAAACATCCAACAGAACCAGCATGGTGTCAATACGGTCCGCCAAGAGCATGATGAGCTCATCCGTGTCCGAGATCCAGAAGCCCGTAGCATCAGGGAGCGGGCTGACCTGCTCGATATTATTGGCAGAGCCAAATGTCTTCCTCACAGGATTCGAGCACGACAGCCACTCCAGACGCCAAGGGCAGCAACAATCGAGCGCTCTGCTCCGGGGCAAGCTGCAGTTGAACGTGTCCAAGAATGTCAAGATCAAGTCGGTGACGCTGAAACTGGTGGGCAAGGCCAGGACAGAATGGCCCGAAGGAATTCCGCCATCCAAAACCGAGCTTTTTGAGGAGCAGACACTCCGCACCCAGTCTCTTGTGTTCTTCCATGCCATGCATGAGGGTATGTGGGAGACCGAGTATGGGAGCCAATGCACCTTTGTACCCAAGGCTAGCTCTACGCATCACAATCTCATGTCGTCGCTATACAACAACTCGAACTCTTCGCTTCACATTCTCGGAAAGACTAGGAATTCTTCCACGCTGACAGCCAAGGAACGGAAACGGTTGTCACTTCAGTCTGTGCAGTCACGGAGTTTTGGCAAAGGCGAGTCCCCATTTGCGAACCAGGTCCAGGCGAAGGGGTTCAAGGTGTTCGGCCCGGGCACATACGAGTATGCGTTTGAGTTGCCCATCGATCACAACCAGCTCGAGACAACAAAGTTGCAGTATGGCTCGGTGCGGTGGGAGCTAGAGACCACGGTGGAACGTGCAGGAGCGTTCAAGCCCAACCTGCACGGTTCCAAAGAGGTGTCGATTGTGCGCCTCCCAGACCAGATGTCCCTCGAGATGACGGAGCCAATATCCATCAGTCGCCATTGGGAGGACCAACTGCACTACGACATCATGATATCCGGCAAGAGTTTTCCCATTGGAGCCAAAATTCCCATCGCTTTCAAGCTCACGCCTCTGGCAAAAGTCCAAGTCCACAAGCTTAAAGTGTTTGTGACTGAAAGCATCGAGTACTGGACCAACGACCGGCATGTCACGCGCAAGGACTCGGGGAGGAAAATATTATTGCTCGAGAAAGTGGCAGGCAAGCCTCTGGACAAGCAGTACGAAGCGAGCGACATCCGCGTCCTCAGCGGCGGCGAGTTGGATGCTCAACAGCGGGAGGAGGCACGAATGCTGGCCGTCCGAAGACGGCTGCAGGAAGCTGCGAGGACAGGCGGCGCACCACGGCCACTCCCTGAACCGAGCAACAATCTGTTGGGTGAGCTTGACCTCGGCTTGGAAAGCTTCTGGGGAAGCACCGAGATCGAACTGAATGTGCAGCTGCCGACGTGTGAGACGATGGCACGCGACAAAACGCTCCGCCTGCACCCAGACTGCAGCTGGAAGAATGTCAACGTCTTCCACTGGATCAAGGTATGTGATCTCTTCCAAGGCCCCTACATCCACATCTTGGTATCCATGCTGAGACATTTCTCCAGATCGTCATGCGCATCTCTCGCCTGGACCCGGATGATCCCGCTGGGAAACGTCGGCGGCATTTCGAGATCAGTATCGATAGCCCCTTTACTGTCTTGAATTGCCGTGCGACCCAAGCCAACACGTCGCTGCCGCAGTATAGCGGGCGAGACGGCCCCGCCGAGCAACGGCAGCAAACGTCGTGCGGCTGCTCGGACGCTCGCCCCCTGGACCCCAACTCGTCCAGCTCGGCCACGCCGCTGGCCATGATCGAAGAGGATGCTCCGAGCTTGAACAACAGCCGGCTGCGGATCAGTTCCAATCTCACCAGCACGGCGAGCGGCCTGCCCAGCATTCCCCAGGCTGCCCATCTCCAATCCGGCGCTCGGACCGGCTCGTCCATACACAGAGCAAGCAGCTCCCTCAGTCGCGCTCGGGGCCTCCCAAGTCCGCTGGACCGTGAGCCGCGGCCCATTCACCTCCTGAGACACCCCTCGTATAACCCGCCTCCCTTCAATGCAGACGAGCCGCCACCGCCGCTGCCAGCTGATCTCATGACGCCGCCTCCCAACTACGACATTATTGTAGGAACTCCGAGTGTGGACGGCATGGCGGACTATTTCGCGCGTCTGGCTGCGTACGATCTGGAACAAGAGGGGTCGAGACGGAACAGTGAAGACACGATTGGACCCAACGATGTTGATCCATTTTCCAGTGCCCGTCTGACACCCCGACCAGAGGATGCCGGCGATGATGACTCTTCTGACAGCAACGACGATGAAGTCACCAGAGCCCACCGTCGCGGACGAGTCAATGTGGCCAACCCGAGAACACCAGGTGGCCGTCTAGTCCCAAGTCGAAGCTTGGAGATTGAGCGGCCAACCGTGAGGCTCGACATGACGGGAGTGGTGAGGCGAGGACAGTGATTGGGGACCTGGTTTCTCAAGGAGTTTTGGGTGTATATATGAGTGCCTCTTGGACAGGCAACTTGCTGAAGGATACCAACGGGCTGACGGCCGCAACCACTTTTTCCCTTTCTTCTTTACTTCGGCCGGCGATGATGATGACATGTCATAACTCGGGCTGCTTTGCAAACCGCACAGCCCACACAGCATACTTGATGCACCTTGCATTCAAAACACACACTCACACTCACACAACACACTTACTTGGAAAATACCCGTGCGTGTGTGTTTTTTTCTTTTCCCTTCATCACACACTGCATCATCATCATCATGCATTGATTCACATGGAACACGGATAGAATGATGACTTTGACGGCGACACGGCACGACTCTGAACAGGAAACCAAGCATCATGAGGTCTCAAGGACACGGAAGAGAAGGAGCATGAGAAATAGGAAGGCATTATTAGCTTGCGTTGAAAACTAGGGGAAGGGAGGGAAGCAGCATCAAGATAACAAATATACCTAATCATTGCTTTTTATCATGTGCTTTGTGTGAGCACTGCAAGTGTCGTTGCTGGAGCAATCACCAAGATCCTGACTGTGCTAGACACGGAAATGTGAAATGTTTGAAGATGGCAGCGCGCTTTGCCGCTCTTATTTTTGTTTCCTTTATTCGAAATTGTGCGCTCTATCGCTCACCCGGTCGAAACCATATTGTTACAATATCAAGAGCTCCATTCCTGTTCGCTGTGCCTGAAACCATGAACGCTTGGTGTCCACCCCTCGCTCCATTGCCTAAAATAATGTCTGTTTGTGACATGCGCCATTCTCTTCCGTCATCATTATGCGGTAGTGATTGGGGTATTAAGAGTTCATTCTCCCACAAAACCGGCCGAGCCCGGCCCGGTGCCAAAGAAAATGAATAAACAGAAAAACACACAGTCTGCTGCGTCCCTACGTTCCCAGAACTCCAGATAAAGCAAGACCTCATGCCGACGACCGCAAGTGCCCATGAGGATTGTCATGCTTGAAGACACCCAAAGCCCCAACCGAAAACGCCCCTAGAATGCTGATGCCGTTGGTGACAGAAAAAAAAAAAAAGACCCCAAAGGAAAAGAATGTAAATAACAGTGTCATGGGGAAGAAGGGGGAAGAGGTCTAGTACTGGGACCGGTAAGAATCTGTTCGCCCGATCGGTGGTACCTGAGGTGGTCGATGTTGCATGGGATCCGGAAGCACTTGCTGCGACGACTGATATGGATGCTGGCCCCCCATGGTGTACTCTGGTACGATGCCCGTCCGGTATTCGTTCCTCCTTCCAAGAGGCTGGTAGTGCATCTGGTTTGGCGTCACAGCGTTCTGGAAATGGTACTGGTGGAGGAAGGCCGAGGGAGGGGGAATGAGAAGCGTGTTAACCTGCCTCACCGGCTTGTAGGGGCTGTTCCTCTGCTGCAAATAGAACGAAGGAGAGTGCGAGATGGGAGTGTGCAATCCACTTGTGGTTCCGGCATTCCCCATTGGTGTCCCAGCGTGATGACTAAAGGGGTCCATGGCCAGTGGCGAGGACCCGGCCATGGTAGCGTTCGAGGCCAGATGGTGCTGGGGGGACGGGCGCTTTGTTGGCGTGCCATAAGACATGGGCGGGAAGCTTGTTGTTGGAGTCGTCACCGACTGAGGCGCCGAGCTCACACTGGGCCCGGATGTGACCGTGACAGACTGATGCGGCGCATAGGTAGTGGCAGTCGGGTACACGGTGGCCATGGCGCTCACGCCTGGGACAAGCGGAGGCAGCGAGAGTGGTGAAGCCTGTGGCGGTGCATAAGCGGCCGATGACGAGAACGATTGGGCTGTGGTAACAAGAGCACCAGCGTGTCCCGTGTTCAGTGTCAAACTGGGCACAGCAACACGACCTTGATCGAGCCCCGGGGCCGGCCCCGACCGGTTCTGGACAGGGACCGAGTTGATGGGTCGCTGCGAGGCGACAGGCTGGTGCTGGCCATGAAGTGGTGGTGCCTGTGATGGAAGGTGGTGGGTCGGTAGCGGCGTGGGTTGGGGTTGATCAGGGGCAGCACGGCCAAACCGCTTTGCAGGGGGCTCTGTCGGGTCATCCTCGGTAAAACTTCGCTTCCTAAACAGTTGCTGTTCTGGCTTCAGGGCAAGGGGAGAAACGGCCTTGTTGGACGGGTATGGACCCGGCCATGCAGCAGGCCCGTTGTTGCTGGCAGCACCTGGACCGAGACCCAACGGGATGCGATGGGATTGCTGAGAGATTGGATGCGTACCGGGGGTCAGCTGCAATGGCGCTGTGTTCGTCGGAGACGGAATTGGCGACGCGAAAGCGCGGTGGCTTGGTGATGGGATCAACAGCGGCGATGGCGAAGGCGAAGGCGACCGCTGCGCAAGTTCTAGATACTCGTAGACGCTGGCTAGCTTATCCAGCCACGCGCGCCACTGCTCTACTGACACCAACAGGCTGTACCGCATGTTGCTCAGGAACTCGACCTCCATCACATGGATCTCATTCACGCCGATTCCCGACACATCTGCCCATGTCTTGTTCGTGTACGTGTTGTCGTCCAAAAACTTGTTGCCCAACATCATGGCCACGGTCAAAAGTCGATACTCGCTACCCAGTCGGCCCCTGACGTTGGGATTGGCCATCTTAAGCCGGTAGACGTAGAGAAGCGCAAGCAACACAACATTCTGCGTGATCTGAGTCGTCGTCACCACCGTACTGACCCATTTCTTGAATCCTTGTGTCGCCACAGCGCTGGCTGCCAGCCGAGGAACGGCGGTATTTGGTGGTAGAGTCCGCAGATTTTCAGCCGTCTCGAGCGTCTGTGGGGATTCGAACCAGAAAAGAGCAGTGACTTCGGCCATGAGGTGGGCGAGGTTACCACCCCTTGGACTGATACATTCCGGAACGTCCATGCTGTGGAAAACTAGACTCGTGTCTAGTGGCAGCGACGATTGTCGGGGAGGGTGCCGATTTGCGCCTTGTCGCCGGGGGGCACTCATCGAACTAGGGGCAACTACAGCGGGAGCAGCAGACGGCAGGTAGGGTCTCGGGGCGGTTTGCACATGTGGCTGTGGTTGGTAGACGGGGGCAGAACATCGCGAGGTGGGATTGTACATTTGTTTGTTCGGGGCTGGTCGCTCGTTGAGGGCAGGCCGGTAGCGATCCTGCTGAGGCATTGGCGGGGCGTGAGTCGGGTGGTGGTGGATGTGGCTTTTGGAGGATGCCAGGTGAGGCATCTCGTACGTGGTTCCCATGTTCTCGTCGGCCGGGGGTGTTCGGAGGCCACCAGATTCGGGGATTCGGAGATCGTAGGGGAGAGGGAGCGGTTCGAGTCTTCGAGGAGCGGGCAATTGGCGCTGGTGCAAGCCCTGGAGGTGATGGCGGGAGGGGTGGTGAAGAGACGAGGGAACCGTCGCAATTGAACTCATGGGCGAGGACTACGAGGCGAATCTCTCTTGGAAAGGGGGGGGGGAGGGGTGGTTGTTGAGTCGCAAGCAAAGAGCAGCCGGTTTATACTAGACTAGGCCATTCCACGCCAAAGGAAAGTCCAGCCACAGCGCGATAGAACGACCTGGAAGCTCTTTCCAAATACCTAGGTAATTTATTCACGATTGCAGTTGCCTCTGGTGGACGGTGATGTGGATTGCTGGCTGACGGCTGACGGCTGACGGCTGAGGGGTGATGATGGGTAGCTCCTGCCACAGCAAACTCTTGTCTCTTCGTGTCGGGCGTTTATTGTTTTGTGACCTCAGCCATGGCTCAACGTCGACAAACTCAAAGCTCGAGTCGTTGTCCGCTTTGTGCCGGCTGGCCGTGACGTGACGACATGCAGCCGCACCTATCTGGAGGGAGGGAAAAGACGGAGAAGAAGGGAGAGTGACTGAGATACGTCTAGTCTAGGTTGGAGGAGTCCGGAAAGGGAGGAAACAAAGTGAAGAGAAAAAAACGAAAAGAGAAGCTGGAGGGAGACAGACATTGGATCGCATCCATGACGGACATGGCATGGCATGGCTTCCCCGACCGACCTTACCTTTCTTTCCAGGACTGCTCCATCATCCATGTGAGGAAGAGTTGGGTTGCGTAGCCGGTGCGTTGCTGCGTCTTAGTCCCGGTCGCCGCAAATGCTGCTAATTTACTTTGTCCCTGGTCGACGTCGTTGTCTGTGTTTGGTGCCGTGCAAGGGGGCGCTGTGCCGCCGCCGTCGCTCTGTGCAGCTCTGCACACAAGACCTACGAGGTTGCCCCACAGGGCTCCGACCGCCCTCAGCCATGGAATCCACGCCCCGCTTCGTTGAGCCATTTCATCCTGCCGCAGCACGCTTTGTCCTCCACCACCTCACGCGCTGGACCCTCGTCCGCTAGCAGCGAAAGCAACCTGGAACCTACCAGCCAGGCGGGCAGGAGTTGCTACAGTATTAATTATCAGCTGTCGTCACTGCTTTGCCCTGCCCTGCCCTGCCCTGCCCTGCCCTGCCTTGCCTTGCCTTGCCTTGCCTTGCCTTGCCCTGCCTGTCCTGCTGTTGCTTGCTCACAGCATGCCAACTGGAACCCGACACCTACGACAATCCATTCCAACCCAATCCAATTCGGATCAGCGCGAACCAAAACCGTCTGGGGGGGAGGAGAGGGAGGCGCACAGCCAGGGAGCAACCTGAAAGCAGCGACATGTCCGAGTAAGAAAGCCCGGATCGCAGGGATTCCCAACGATACAAAAGCCCCAGCCCAAGCCTTTTTTTGTCTCGCCCAAAACGGAGTCGCTTTATTTAATTGCCATCAAACAGTGTGTACTGTGTGCAGTATCGAGGTACCTTAGGCCGGTCCTCCGTATTTCCTATATTGCCGCTAAATGGTTTGAGGGAAATGGTTGCAACAAAAGCGCCTTTTCGAACTTGCTGCTCTTCGGCGTCTCCACTGGCGATCAGTGATTCTTGGGTACCTAGTGTGGAAAAGGGGCAATCGACCAGCAAGTCTTTGCTTGGTTAAACTCTTGGTTGCCCACCGCGAACCCAAGCCATCCAATATCCTCCCTTCTCTTGGCCATTGCCTGCCTTGCCCTCTACAGTTTTCGTATCTGCCCATCTATCACGTTGGATGTCATGGATGAGCGGCTTGTTAAAGGTCCCGTTCCAGACTAGGTACAAAACCATGCTTGATTTAGTTCTGGAGGCTTGGGGCCAATGGACCAATGTCTTGCCAGCAGACAAAAAAAAAGGGGGGGGGGCGGGGTGTTGAGTGTTTCTCTGGCCGTTTGAGCCGAAGGATGCTGGATCCGTTTTCTGCAACACTGAAAGCAAAGGAATGGAATCATGCCGCACAGTGCGCCAGTGGTAAACCCTTTTTTATTCTTCGGTTGGGTGTGCAGTCCGCGGGAACCCATGCACTTGTTAAAAGAAGCCTGGATGCAACACCCATTGTCTGCAAACACCACATGTGACTCGATGACATTCCGTCAGGGACTCCATGATGGTGATGGCGGATGATCAAACCCCTGTCGGCCTCCTCTCTCGGCAAGACACCGTCTCCAAAGTCCAGCTGCCTTGCTATCGGACGGGACACACGCAAGCATCAAGGCAATGGCACCAGCGGGGCAAGCGGTCATGGTAGGACAGTGCGGGGAACGCCAGAGGCAGTGTGTGCCATCAGCATCATCTTTTGACAAAGCCCTCCTCCAAACGGATCGTCCCAAACATCGCGGCGCCAACAACAAAACATGCCCACCGAGTATCTCCCACCCACTCTGCGGCATATGACATCTGACTGACTCGGTGTGCTTTGGGCACAGTCCCTCCTTTTTGTTGTCGTCTGTCTTTGGGACACCGAAACATCAGCGTGGGCTGCAATGACATGTCGACAGGCACCAGATACCACCCGCTGACTCTCGACGCCTTTCGTGGCTGGAAACGAGGGTGATGGCGAAAGGAGTGGAGTGTCTATATCCGTATTCACCACGGAATGATGAGCAGAGCCTGACAGTGCAGGCCAACCGAGAGACGGGGACCAAATAGGAGGAGCCTCACAAGACATCATCTCTCCTCGCTCATCAGATACAGTACCGCAGAGTCTCGATAAATTGGGGAAGTACCGCTTGAACTTCGGAACATTGGGCCAATCAATGCACCCGTATCTATCGCGAACTATACCCAATCCCAAACTTTTTGAAATACTGCTTTACTTTAAACTGCTTTACTGCTTTTTTTACTTTTAAAAAGTAGTATAGCTAAAATCGCATCGAGATTTGCATCTGAATGGTATAATTAGGTATCGTTTTCTCAATGTTGGGGTGAATTTTCCGTCTTTTGTTAAGTTTGGGCGAGTTTTTAGTGGGGCGAGAGTAAATACTCTTATTTGGTAATTCCCAATTTCTCGGGTTTATACGGTACCTTAGAAGAGGTTGGGGCCCCCCCTCCCGTACGCTGTGTCTGACATGCCCGTCTCTCGCACCGCCAACAGAAAATTGCAAGGGGACACACACACCTATAGCTGGGGGGTACTCAGGAAGGTCTCGGAGCACAGCGTGATAGAAGGATCGACCGAAATGGCCAAGTGGTAGGTAAGCAACAGCATGTCATGGCATGGGCTCGTATCCTGCTTCTTCCGTGGAATTGACACCAGGCGCAAGTCACCAATGTACTAACCACGCCCGTATCAATGTACATACCATCAAACGCACTGTTGGGTAGTCGCCGTAGTCAGCTGCAAGCCATCCATCCCCCGCTCTTTTCAAGTGGCAAAAGGCCGGCGCAAGCTTTCCTACCCTCACCCACCGCCAGAATTGGCAAGGGGATGAGGGGTCGTGATGGCCCTTCGGAACATCAACCCCGCCACAAATCTTTCCATCATTCCCTTCTTCAGCTGTTTGCCACGGAGAACAGGAGCAGCATGACGGATAGTAGCCCTCAAACAAATTTGCCGTTGCAGCTTTCCGATGTTGAAAGAATATGAGCATGGTTGTACCCGTCTCTGGTCTCGTGGACGGAAGCTCCGGCCGGGGCTTTCCGGCAGCAAAAGCGTCCGGAGGTCTTCCGGAAGCTATGTAGGCCGCGTCTGTCCCGGGAACCCATGAAGAATGCCGAATACGCAGCCTTTTTCCATTTCAATGGCTTTGCAAGAAAAGAAAAGACCGATCACCTAAAAGCATGACACCCACCCGTCCACCCACTGCACTAAGGTACACTAGGACCAGGGGCGTGGGACCAGAGACAAGGACCAAATCGAAAAAGAGCTCACTGCAAAAGGTGATGCACAGTGCGAGACGAATTCGATGGCTGAGAAGCCCGATCCAGGCAGGTCTGCAAATGGCATGGAGGGGTTACACCAGACCAGCGGTCTTTTTTTCACTCATCAGCACACGGCAGCCAAGAACCCCCAATGAATGGGTCCGTACCCTCCAAGCAATTACTGTTTCTTCCAGCCTCCGGTCCTTGACAAATAAAGGAAGGGTGCGGATAATGGCGGCGGCCAAGGCACAAAAGCGCATCGCATCGTATCTTGCCGAGCGAGAGTTGTTAGGTGGTCATGAAAAAGAAAAGGTTTTGCTTTGTTTGGCTGTGATGTCCCGTATGGCTGGGCGGAACCTGGCAACATCGGCCGTGGATCTCCAGGGGGGTCTTCTGCGGCCGTCGATTGGTCAGCTGGCTCCCAGTCCGCTAGCTCCGAGTCGTGCCAATATCGCGCGGCAATATCCAGACAGCAGCCCGAACAAGGCTGGAGCTTGTTGGACGGCCACAGACGGATCTGTTTATCAGACTTTGCAGTTGGGCGCCGAGCTGTTTTGCGGATCGCTGCATTCACTACTTCCATTTGCCTCTTCGGCGGCCTTTTTGGTAGGACCGACTGTCGCAAGTCCAGGCTCGGTGCGCCATGAGGCAGCTGACATGCGAAACTTGAAGGGCGGCCCCCCTCAGACCTCCAAGGGAATAAAACGGCCTATGACACGGCACGGGTGCCCTGGTGCACGCAGTGCAGTGGTCGACTGGCGGGTGCAGTGGTGTACGCACCACTTGTCTGCCGATGGCGCAACACCCGGTCCGCCAAAGTCGTCCATAGGTATCTCCCGAGGATGAATGTGCCTTCTGGGTTGGTCGCCTGGAAGCAAAAAGAAGTGGGGGGAGGGGAGGCAGGTTGTTTTGTTGGGAGGAACACTTTGCACCACTCAATTTGCTCTGGAACCCATATCACATGTGCCGCTCACTCGCACCAGAAAAATCAATTAACGCGAGAATGGCATTCACCCCGCCCCCTGTGGCTGTCAGCGTCTGTCTCCCGCGTCAACTCCACAGCGGAGCTCAATTCCAGGCTTCACACTGGCCCATACGGCCGTGTCCGGTGCACTGACCACGCTCCGTTTTTGGGGTTTTGCAGGTAACGCACGTTTCACCTTCCTCCCAACAGCTGCCATCGCCGACGTCACTTCCCTCAGCCCGGTCCATCACATCCTGAAGCTTCCAGGTTCTTGATCACTACATTCCAGTGTCTTAACCACGTCTTGTCTCAGCAGCACACAGCCAATCATCAAGCTAAGATTCGATTCCAGTCATAATCTTGGGGGTAGGTAGGAGAAACTTGCTAGTAGCGTTTAAGAATCAAACGCAAAAGGCCAAGTGTAAAGAATAATCAATTGGGGAGAGTCGATTGCCATTGGTTCCTAGATAAGGTAGGTACTTAACCATTGATACACACCTACGTAGATACAAGTCTACAGTCGTCTTCTTTAGGAGGCGCTCTTGTATCCAAAGATCAAGCAGCTGCCGCGTAGTCCATTTATTGCCTATATCAAATGCCACTTTATGGATAGATCGGGGGGAGACTGCTATTTATGATACGGCCGCCCTCAGGTACCCGAGGTACCTGAAAAATGATGGGCGCGACAAGCTGGAGATAAAACATTGGGAGATCCTATAGAATTAGCATATAGGTCACGGTGACAACTAGAACATACGTTTTGGAGGAACCTGATCAACAAACTTGATTAAAGGATAGACGCGTCCTGAATGGCTTAAACGAACTACTGTGTAAGCTTTGGCGGCCTTGAAACATATTTTGAAATCCTGTCAGGGTGATTTGCGTCAGGTAGGTAGCAGGCTCTCATTCATGGCCACGTCCCGAGTACCCAAGTAGCCTCTTGATTTGTTTACTCATCGGCTGCATTCGAGAATAACAACAGGTAACTATCCGCTTTTGCCCGGACAGCTTCAGTTGGTCTCATAGGTAGGCGGCCATCGACGCTTTCAGACTCTGAAGAACACATCATCCGATCGATCAGTCGAAGGACACTGCATCACACGCAATCTCTGCACGTATCCATCAGACAATCCAAAGCAGAACATCTCCCGAAGAAGGAACCGTTAAATCTAGATCCGACCGAACGCCAACTGGCATCTGCGGAGCCAAATATAGTCAGGATAAGTTTTCAGATGGGGTCGGAAATCGCCATCCGCAGGTGTCAACAACAAGATGGTGAGATGCTTGCATCTTCGGCAGGAACAACTCTCGCTTTCTCACCTTCCCGTCCCCGGGACCCGGAATCTAGACGTGGTCTTCTAAGGAGCGGTCTGCGAAGCCCTCCGACAAAAACCAAAACATCCACATCCGATCTTGAAAAGCAGCCATGTTGTGCAGGAGAATGGAGCCAAGACACAGCCGACATGGAGAATGGCGTGTATGCGGCTCATACCCCTGTGGCAAATGCACATAGATCGCCGGGGCTACGTGTAAACACATCGATCAATCGATTCCGCCTGCCTCCACAGAAGAGCCATCCATCCAAATCAATTTCATTCAACTCACCTTACTGGCCAAAAATATGCAAAGATGTGATTTCCAGGGCTAAGCCCCCTGACGTGGGATCGTTGATCCTGGAAAAAAAGACACCTTCGATACTATTGGAAACGCCCGTCAACTATCTTTTACCTTAATATATATCAACTATTTTCAAGGGCTTTGACTATCTTTTCAACGTGTGTCGATTATTCTTCAAAGCTTGCTACTAACTTTTGACGCCTTCCAGCCATCTTTGAAGATCTGAGGACTATCTTCTAATGCCTGTTGACTATCTACAGAAAGACCGTAAAACCATCCGGCGTTGGCTGTCCCCAGTATAGCTTCTGGCAAGATCCGTCGGATGGCGTCAAAGACGAAAGATGGCAGGAAGTACAACATGCTCTGAGATGAAAGTGAACATTTGCCTTGCTTTTCCGATCCGACCATTCATTCCGCCAGCCATCTAGAACTTGTGACCCTCTTTGTCCCGAGGATGTCAAACAAAACAACAGATAGCAGGGGTCGGGTCTCCCGACGAACAACTCAAACTTACCTGACCGCGTCGTGCCTCCTGCAGTGGCCAGGCCCGATCGAATGGGACGGTGTCGGTGCTCCAGTTATTGTCCCTGATAACTTGTGGGACCTCACGCTATTGTGATTCCAACCTTGGCCATCACGGCTGCCTCCAGCCTTGCCTACCTCAAGTAATTGCCCCCTTGAGCATAACATGGTGTTTTGCCGGTGGACACTCTATGCTCCGAGGACCAACACTAATTGATACCCAACCCCCCGCTCGTCACTCGAAGCCAGCAGCCCTGAAGCTTGATGGACACGGGACGGAGTGAGGCTCTGTCGCTCAGCTTGGGCGACAATCTCCTCGTCCAGCTCCGATAGATGGGTGCCAGAGTTTTGCCTGCCCTGTCATGCCTTGTGGTGCTCAAAGTAAACGCAAGTTTGAGAAGATCCCCCTGTCGCTCAGGTCGAGTGCCAGCGAATCGCTCCACGTCAAAGCAGATGATGCGTTCTTCTATGCGAGTATGCGGCAGATGGGGTGGGTGGAGTAGGGGTTGTGGAGCGAAGCCGTTTCGTGTTTTCTGATGTTTACCAACAGGAGGGGCATACATAGAGCAGAGAGAAGCAGGACAAGAGCCGCATCTCCTTGGTGGTGGGTCTAAATCACATCCCGCACCAGTGAGAGACGGGGTTACATGCCGACAGAGGTGTG
Source organism: Triangularia verruculosa (assembly GCA_033296885.1). Lineage (NCBI taxonomy): Eukaryota > Fungi > Ascomycota > Sordariomycetes > Sordariales > Podosporaceae > Triangularia > Triangularia verruculosa. The sequence goes on along the minus strand of MU863985.1, from coordinate 61,384 downwards.
GGAAGCGATCCTATTATGTATGTCCAGCGCCGCGTCGTCTGGCTCAACAAACAAGGTCTTCACCGCCTGATATGTCCACAGGTAAGCATCTATCATGTACCCTTTTTTGGGAACGTGCTCTCTGGCCGGGCGAGAGGCGTTCATGCCTGTCGGTGTTCAGGGCCTCGGTTGCGGGCATGAGAGGAGAGCATCCACGTAGATTAGGTGAACTGTAGGAGAGCAAAGAAGCAATGCCAGAATGACGTGTGGTCGTCTGCGATTCATCCAAAGCTGGTCGCCCGCTTGCTCGCCTCCGTTTTGGCGGATCGCCGCAGGGTCGGCCGGTGGGGACAACCAAATCGTCTGCACATGGCCGCATGACGATGAGGAACAGGTAGCATATGTGGAAAGCTGGGGAACATGATCGCTCCACCTGAGCCGGGCAAAGAAGGCGGTCAAGAAGGCTTGGATGAAGAAGTTCCGGAAGGACGGCGGTTGAGATACTTCCAGCATCCAGCGGGGACGACGAGGAGCAGCGTGGAGAAGGCCCGGCCCGCTCACCCCGCCCGCATGGGACACCCAACCCTCGGGACCCGTCACCGAGACGGACCGGGGTACCATCGCATTCCTGATCTACACCATCCCTACGGTACATACCTACCTACGGTACAACACCACTTCTCACCTTGGGAAGGGAGGATGATGGCTTCAGGCCGCAACCGTGGGTAGGACAAGGCCAGACGGATAGGCCGAAGGCAGATTGCTCATTGATGCTGCAGAGATGAGGCCTTTTCTTTCTCCTTCAGCCGTCTGAAACCTGGCCAAGAGGGAGATGCTCGTGACAGGCCATCCGGGGGAATGAAGGGCATGAGGGAGGCATAAGCAAGCGAGACAATTGGGCCATTGGGCATCCAGCCAATTGCCTCCTCAAGCCATCGCTTTGGTGCGGGCCGGGGGGCTGGTATGTACAGAGACTGGCGAGGACTGGACACGTTGAAGGTCCAAAGTGAGGTGAAAAAAAACGAGTGTCGTGGCCCAACGATGCCCAACGGCTTCCCGCACCGGCCCCCTTTAGCCTGGACCGGGCCCGTGATTGGCCGGGGACAGCGTGCCGAGCACCCCACAGGTGCATGCACGGAGCCGCTGACGTCCATTTTCACGGAACGGGCAGCTTCTAGATACAATCTGGTCCAAGGTATTGCGCTTCTGAGCCCCCAGATTTGAGCAAGCTGCATTGGTTCCGGCTGCCTACGGTACTCTGCATCCAGGTGCCGTCACGCCTGCCACTGCCACTGCTTCCAATCATGGCCGGAATGCAAATTTTCAACACGCTCCCCCTCTGGTGATTTGGCAATGGGTGGCAACCCGAACATCTCTCTCTCTCTCTCTCTCTCTCTCTCTTCTGCTCTGTGCACAGCCTTTCTCCCTCTCTCTGCCCAACCAGTGCCAACCCCGAGTCCATTCGACCTCCATCGTCCATCCGTCTCTCGTCGTGGCCGTCGTCACGCCCGGGCTCAGCTCCTCACCGTGTCTCTGCCCAATGCCCGCCTTCCTGTAGCCCATCTCGTACCCGATTTGGCCGTTGGCGAGGCTGTCTAGCCACATCCAGGGTGAGTCACGTTGTTCGTGGTCCTGTTTCTGGTCCTGTTCATGGTCCTAGACCATGCCAAACACCGCGGTGTCCGGTGAAGTACCTGTTTGATGCGGGACTTGCCCCGGGAGCCGCCCATCCGCCCCAGACCCGTCCTCTGCTCTCAAAACCAAGCCGACGTCCTGCACGCCCTAGCCTGCTTCGTCCTGCTTGCTCTCCCCTGAACTGCATCGGCACCAAACAGTCTGGCTCCACGCACCCACAACAAACAGCGATTCTCAACCGAAATATTGAGAGTTTGACCCAGCAATGCTCGCTCGTGATACTGCTTCTTACCCAGACCACTACCACGACGACCCAATCTGACTGACCGTCTCTTGATATCTGCCCAGGACATATACCTGCACAACTGTTCCCCACATACCTACCTAGCCATTATCCCATTCCATCCTGTGACTGTCTGGCAATCCATCCCAACCAAGACCGTTCACGACACACGCGCCATCATCATTCACCACCGCCATCCATGGAGAGAGAACGACAATACCTCCGCCCGAGGGTAGGGGGCGCTGCGACCCCGGGTTCTGACACACGCCCAAGCGAGTGGCCTGAGTGGGATGCTCAGCAGGGAAGAAGTGATCAACCACAGCCCAAGTCTATCCTCCGCAAGTCGGCGAGGCCATCGACAAGGCCACGCCGCAACTCGGACACGTCCGTCACATCATCCAACATCCCCGGAGTAGGTGTGGGGAGTGACTCGGAGCTCGGCGTCAGGCCCTCGCCCAGGCCCCAGCACATGTCTGCTGCTTCCACACCGACAGCATCACCAACAGCGTCACCCATGCTCTCGCCGTCGCTGCCGGCAGCCTCTACCAGCAGCATCTTGCCCCGGAAGGTCCTGAAGGCCAAGTTCCCAGGGGTGCCAGCTGAACGGCAGGGGACGGTGAACCTGCGGCCCTCTCGAGCCTCTTCGTCCACATCCAACCTCCCTCCCAGCTATCATGGCCCACCGCCAGCTGTGGCACGGAACGTGCTCTCCCCCCAATTCATGCCTGATAACAACAGGCAGCTCATCCACCCTGGCCACCATGACCTCCGACAAGAACACTATGACCATCCTGATCGCCGCGACTACCGCTCCGATCCCGACCCAGAGACCGAATCCGTTTCCTCAACCTCGGAGCTCTCATCGACAACGGAAGCCACAACCGTCATCTCGGAATCCTCCGAGTCCTGCGATAGTGATGTAACTACTACCGAGGCAAACACGCTTGCCAACACGGGCACCCGATCAGCACCCTCTGTCCGCTTCACCCCCAGTGTCATCGGCTCCTCATCCAGCGTTGCGAGCTCCGTGCCGCCGGCAAAAAACGTCCCTCCACCCCCTAGCCGCAAGGTTGTGAGACACCGGGTTGGTGGGCCTCAGCCGAGGCTCACGTCCTCGGCCGACCGAAGCATCACCGGTGGAGGCCGCATCAAGCTGCTCCCTTCAAGCGCGCCCGCGGTGGACACAAGATACCAATGGGACCTCGAACAGCGCCAGCAGAACTTGGAGCGAAACATGATGCACAGGATTGAGCAGCTCGAAGCCGAGACACGCGCGCTTCGTGAGAGCGAGGCCAAACTCAAGATGGACCTCGAAGACAGCGCCACACAAATGTCGGGCATCATTCGCGAAAAGTCAATGGCCGAGAACGAGCGTGACCTGGAGCGCAAAGAGAAGGCTGCTCTCCAAAGGGAGCGCGACCGGGAGCGTGAGCAGGAGCGCAGGAGCAGGGAGGAGCTTCTTGCCAAGCTTGAGTCGCAAAAGGCCATCATCGACGAGTTCCGCAGCAACTCGGACCTCACCAAAGGCATCTTGGATGAAGTCGAGAAGGAACGTGACGTCGAGCGCACCGACAAGGTCGAGCTCTACGGAAAACTGGAGGCCACCAAGCAGGTCATGGACGAGTTCAGGAACACCATGGACCTGCAAAGGGTCATGATCATGGAGGCCGAACAGAGCCGTGACGACATCAAGGAGATCAAGGACAAGCTCGACGTCAGGGTGCAAGAGCTCGAGAGGGATCTGGAGAAGCTCCAAGCCGATCGAAAGGAGCACGAGGCCCTCTTGTCCCAGCAGATTGTTGCCCTGCACGTGCGCAACGGTGCCCTTCTAGAGCAGCGCGACCACAGGGACAAGGAGATTGCCGAGCTGACCACCGCACGCGATGCGTTGACGGAAGAGATTGAAGCACTTAAGACTCGTGTCTCGAGTGTCACTGCGGAGAAATCGGCCGCCGAAGAGGAGCAGCAAAACATCAGAAACGCAGCCGCCGAGGAATTACACCAGGTCAGGAAGGCCGCCGAGGAGGAACAACAGAGGATCACAAAGGCCGCCGAGGAGGAGCGAGACCGGATCACAAGAGCCGCCGAGGAGGAGCGACAGAGGATCACAATGACGGCCGAAGAAGAGCAACACGCATTGCGTACGGCATTTGAGACGGACAGGGCGGCGCTTCAAAAGGAGATTGATGAAGGACAGCAGCCGCTCAGGATGCGGATCGAAGAACTGGAGAAGGAGAGGGATGCATTGGAGGCAGCCAAGGCAGCCGTGGAGCAGGAAAGGGCCGATTTGCAGTCCGCCCTTGACACTGCCAACGGAGAGATTGCTGACCTCAAAGCCCAAGTCGAAGAGCTGACATCATCAGGTTCTGAACAGGCCACCAAGATTGCCGCTCTCGAGGAGGAGCTCGCGACAACCCAGACCGAGGTCAGCAGTCTGAAGACCCAAATCGAGGGTCTCGAGTCGGACAAGACTGCGCTTCAGCAAAAGGTTTTGGATCTCCAAGTCGACCTCGGCGGCAAGCGGATTCAGATCGAGACGCTGACGACGGACCTCGCCGGGTCCAAGGAGGCCAACATCTCGCTTGCCAGCCAGAAGATCGAGGTGGCCAACCATCTCGATAAGGTGCAGGAGTACCTTGTTGCCGCCAGCGGCGAGATTGCGCAGCTCAAGATGGAAAAGGATACGATCCAGCTCGAGGCGGACAAGGTTTCCGGTCTGCTGAGTGCCAAGGCAGGTCTGGAGGACAATGTTGCCGAACTCGAGTGTAAGATCTCGTCACTCGAGGGCCGCATTGCCGTGCTTCAAGCCGAGGCCGACAGGATCCCCGGTCTGACGGCCGAGAAGGAGGAGGCGCTGAGCCAGATTTGCCAGCTCGAGGGCAGAAGCATTGATCTCCAAGTGCGCATTGGTGATCTCCAAGCTGAGCTCCATGCCAGAACCGCTGAACTGGAAGGCAGGCTCGCGCAGGTCCAATCTGAGGCGGACAAGGTCCCTTCCATCGAGGCAGCAAAGATTGCTCTCGGAGGCAAGGTTTTAGACCTTCAAGCCAAGGTTGTTGAGCTGCAAACCGAGCTTGCCAGGGATCCAGACGCAGTGTCGGCGGCATTGAGGGTCGAGCTGGAGATCAAGAGCCAGGAGATCATGCGTCGGGTGGGCGAGATCACGGCGCTGACCGAGGGGAACTCGGCGCTCTCGGCTGAGCTTGGTGCCACCAGGCAGCAGCTCGAGACGCTGCAGAGCTCCTACAACAGCATCACCGAGTCCTACAACCAGGCCACCGAGCACGTCATCGAGCTCCAACACAAGGTCGAGAAGCTGATGCCTTCCTCCCGCCGATCCAGCCGGTCCCGCAACACGTCGCCCCAGAAGAAGGACAAGGAAAAGGATAGGGACAAGGAGTCGACCAGCAGCAGCAGCAAGAAGGATAAGCAACTTGTGGTGGTGCGCAACCCTGGCGACCGAGGAGGAGCACTGTCAGTCATGCTTCAAATCGCTGCCGCAATCTGAAGTGAACACAGGGCCCTCACTAACACGGGTTTATGTCGTAGGCATCTATTAAAAAAAAGCGAAACAAGACGCAGTTCTCGATCTTCAAGCGTTAACACGACTCCCACTCCGAGCCCCCGCCACTCGTCATCCGCCTTTGCGTCTTCGTCGAAAGGCTGATTTCTGAGTCCCACCACACCCCATCACGCTTTCGAGACCACCGACATGTAACATATCAACACACGATCACGAACCACACCATCATCACCATCATAATCATCATCATCATCATCAGCTTTAAGTCGAGACAAAGACTGCCTCCGAGTTCTTGGATAAGGGCAGCTTGGACGAAAAGTTTCGGGGGTCTGGTACAGAAGGAGGGTTATGTTCTTCGGCGGCACTCTTGGGCGGAAGTTTTGCTTGCTATTGTTTTGCTGCTGTGTTTATTTTTTTTGGTTGGCTTTTTTGTTCTTTTTGTTCTTTTCTTTTTTTTTTTCGTGTACTATCTTTCTGCGCCGAAGAACCTCGCTCTCTTGATCGACCTCTGTTCTTTTTCATCAATCTCCCTTCAGCCATGGGCCGGTTCGATAAAAGTTCTTTTCTGTTTATTTTTTGCTTTTTTGTTTTTGGGCGGTATCTTGTAAGGCGGTCAGGTTATCAACCACAAAGGGGGGGGGGGGGGGGGGAGAGGCATCGTTTGAACGGGTTTGGGTTCTTTGCTGTTTTTGTTCCTTGTAATGTCTTTTATGTTTTGCTTGGCTTTAGAATTTCTTGTATTGGGCGCATAGCTCACTGTTTTTCATTGTACTGTCACGATTTCAGTTTCAGAATTACGAGTCATGACATGATACAACGCCTGAGCATTTTCGACGGAAAGGGGAAAAAATAATGTGTTGGGGAAGCATCAAGGATGGGCAGAAATATCGGATATCTTAATTGCTCTTGTTTATGGAGAGGGAGGGAGAGAAAGGAGGTGACTGTGGTTGATAATCTGTAGTAAGGAAGAAGTAATATACCTACTGTTGGGATACCAATCGTACCTACCAGGTTTTCTCCATGGCAATGGCATGGCCTTGAACAGCGATGTCCCATCATCATCGTCGATTAAGCACCATGTGGTGTATGGTACCTATTCTATTATCGACAAGAACACCCGCGGGTCTTGGATTCCGAAGTTGTTTCCAATCGCAAATACCCGGGTGCCCAGGATAGGGGTCGAAACACCCGTGTCAAAAACGCGCCAATAAGGAGAGAGTAATTATTCAGAGCCATGGAAAATTAATCTAGATGCCGGGAGTGTCCTTTTCTCGTTCCTTTGGACGCGCTCATCTCTACCGGATTTGACTTGCTAAAACTCAGGTACGGAAGGAGACGTCACGCAGCCCAAGTGAGGTGCTGTGAAGTTGCATTGTTCGCAAGTAGATCTATGGAGACCCAAGTTGGACCGACTGTAGGGAGGTAATGTTGACTTACATATTTAAACCCCGTCGTGCCATATTCCGAAGACGTCATTGTCAGGTGGCTTCTCGTATACGATACCTCCTTCTGCTTCTTTCCTTTTCTCTTCTTCCTAAGCCCCAATTCGGACTGTGAGGGCAAAACACGTGCATTATGAAAACTACACTCCTTACTGTAGCGGTCGGCGCCCTGTGTAGGATCCCTTGTTGACAGAATCATACCACCTTTAACCTGAACAGTAGGTATCAATGCTGACCAGTTCATAGTGGCACCTGTCGTGCTCGCCCAGGAACGTGATCCTACCAGCGAGCTGTACACTGATCCTTCCTCCAACATAACTTTCAACACTTGGTCGCCCTCCCCTTTCGTGACAATTGGTCTGGCGTTACCGCCAAATGCATTGGAAACGGATGTAGATGAATTCGTCGGGTTGATTGTTAGTTTGCTCGCTACCATTCCCCCTATCCCGGCCCCTTTTCGCTAATGCATTGCCGTCTGTCAAGACCTGCTCCGACCCTGCTGGATGGTGCGGTGTTTCTCTTGGGGGCGGCATGGTGAACAACCTTCTCGTCCTGGCCTACCCCTCCCCTTCCAATCCCGACAAGATCTTGACTTCGCTCCGATGGGCTTCGGACTATGGGCCCCCTATCGAGCCCTTCAACGGCGACGCCAAGCTTGCACAGATTGCGTCAACTGTCAACAGCACGCACTACCAGGTTTTGTTCCGATGTGAAAAGTGCCTTGGCGAGTGGCGCCACGGTGAAGAGCAACAGGGGGGCTCATTTCCCAGCAGCGGTGGGTTCCTGCTGTTTGGGTGGTGTCATGCATCCAGCTCGCCATTTGGTGAGGCCGAGTGCGCAGACAAGGCCGAGGTTAGCCAACATGACACCCAGGGGCTTTTCGGTGCCACAGTTACCAATTTTACGTTGGCAACATCCGCCGAGGAATATGCTTCATGGGCCGGGAAGGCGAATGGGGGCGCTGCGGATGATGAGTGCCCGGCTTGAACCAGAAGAGAGGACTGGACCGGGGGATGTCTAGACGGCCATTCAGGTAGAAAAGAAAGAAATCCAAACAAAACCATGTTTCTTAGTGCCAGTGTCTCCATCTCTGTGATATAAGGTATTCGCTCGACCCCTTGTTACGATCTACGAGACGTCGAAGCCCTCTGAGAGGTCCCCTGAATCTCTTCGTCTAGGTACGCCACATCTCTCAAAAAGCGAATCTCAGTCTGCCTTCCTGTCCAGCTATATTTTCTTCCCCTGAATAAGATATTGATGCACCATGGCTCCTTCTTTAGGTAAAGTCAAGCTCTACAGCACCCGGGACTCTAGGAACCAGAACATCGGGCCAGCCATAGCACATTGTATTCTGAGCCCATGTTCAAGACGTGCTTACCCCCGAGCCAGCCAATCAGAATAAAATCGTCGGACCTTGAGGTGAGTCAAATCGAGAGGTTTGAATTGCGTTTCGACAGAAGCTCCGAGAGGAGCCGGGAATAGCTTATGAGCATTTGTCATAACATCCGTCAAATATCGGCAACAAGTCGGATGCGGAGGAGTGCTTTGAAATGAGTTGCTACCACGAACAACTATATAATTTCGTCTGACTTCCGGCATCTTCGATCGGTTTTATCTACTAACACTCAACATACTCTCTAGACCCCACCCAAGTATCACGAAATACGCATCTTCACAGGGCAGAATGTTTGTCCAGCTAGTGAATCTTGGCCCGATGGCCCTTTTGACCCTTTTCCTCGGGCTCTCAACTTGCCACCCTCTAACTTGGGGCTCGCGTTATGAGCCAAGGGAATTACGGACCAGTCATCGCTATCCGACCCGTGAACTTGCTGGCGTCACTATAATCGACACGCCCCTCGTGCGTTCAGCAGAAGCTTTTGCCTTGGAACACAGCAGTTTGACCACCTACAACCATGTCATGCGCTCGTGGCTTTTTGGGGCTCTGATGGTCAAGAACAATGCCACGCTGCAACGAACCATCGACCTCGAGATCCAGGCTGTGTCAGCCCTGTTACATGACCTTGGATGGTATGTCCATATCCCCCGTCTTCTTCCTATGCTCAAAAACAAGTCTGATCTCGAGGCCTCTAGGGACCAAACACCATCTTCGCCCATCATCTCGCCCGACAAACGCTTTGAAGTTGATGGCGCCATAGCTGCCCGAGCATTCCTTCACAGCCACCCCCACGGCAAGAAGTGGAATGAGCGCCGCACACAACTCGTCTGGGATGCCATAGCATTACACACGGAGCGGGCGTTTAGCTACTTCAAAGAGCCCGATGTGCGATTGGTCAGCCAGGGAATAGGACTCGATTTTGAGACGGCAGAAATAGCAAAGGCAAGTTTTGGGATTCCGGCAGCAGAGTACCAAGCTGTGGTCGCCGAGTTTCCAAAGGAAGGGTTCAAGCAAGTGGTGAACGAGACGTTTGTGTGGCTCTGTGGAACGAAGCCGTCGGCAACATACGGTGAGTTTCCCCCATCAAGTCAAGCATGCCTAGATACCTTCAAGAAGAGCAGTACCTGAGGTATGCAATAACTACAAAGTCGGACTGTTGACAACCTTGAATTCAAACAGACACGTGGATGCAGCCCTGGGGTGATCGATATGTCGAGGGATATAATTCGAGTGACAATCTGAGGATTAATATCATTGACAAGAACCTCCCGTAGATTGTTGACAGAGCGATGCGGAGGTAGAATAGGAGTGGTTCAGGAGCGGTCCACTGGTACCTACAAGATAGAGAGATGCCTGGTCCAATAACACTACCTTATCTACATATACTGTTTAAACAGCCCTGCAAGGCTGTTAATTAGTCATAGTAGCCAGCCAGTGATCTCATCTGACACCAGTACAGCAATTTGAGAGGGCACATAGCCCGGTCTCATTGTTGGGCATGCTAGTGACTTTTGTCAGCTTTTGGAAAGATCTAGTGCATCAATGTGGTATCGTGGGGAAGTAAGTGCCGGACAATCCGATGTGCTGGGCTTATGTCCTAGGCCGGCCGCTTCTTCCAGTATAACAAGAGAAGTCGCCTCTGCAGACGCATGAACCTGCCATGAACGGCGCACCTTGCCGAAAATATGGAGGAGTGACTCACTCCCTCCCGGGCCATGTAGTTGCTGCTGGCGGGATAGCCCCATTGTTTACCGCTCTCCAAGATGCAACGGTTCTGCCCCATTCAAGTCATCGAGGCTTACTGTACTAACAGGGGTCTGTGATGATTATTGAGCAGAGATGTTAGCCATCCGGGAAAGATGGACAGCGAGTAGCCGCCACATGGTGGCAGAAAGAGCGGTGTTGTATGAGAACACGAGTACAAGTGGGAAGGCGAATTGCCACGTTGGTGACCGACGGATGACCTTGCTCTTTCTCGAGGATATCGAGAGATTGGGTTTGTTGAGCCCAAAATAGTTGAGCGTTCGGTTTGTCGATCAATGCCGAGAACCCACAGGATCACGGCAAGGTACCTACCTTACCTGTTTACCTACCGATTCTCCCAAAATGCTGGCTCGATCCAGAAGCGGGCCTTCGTTATCAGATGTGTCAGTTGAGGCAGCATTGGACGGCCGCGGAAATGTGGCTTCTCCTCCGACCGCGGCCGCCACCAGAAGATGACAAGGAGGTACCTGCAGCATTGCGCTGCATCGTGCATCATTGAGAAACATGACAATGTGCTGTTAGCTGTCAAGGCCGTCATTGGGGCCGTTGCGCTAACCTGAGTTTGGCAGCCCACCAATTGAAAGCCCCCGGGGTTTTCACCGCACTTGCAAGTTGTCCGAATAATCAAAGAAACGGTGAAGGTCCTTGCCTCATAATACCACCCGGATTTCTGGGCCTGACTGGTCATACATGAGATTTGACAGAGGAATCTATCAGACGAACCGGTCAGCAAGCAACTGCATATTTCACACAGACCACGTCTGTCTCTCGATCGATCGGCCTGCCCGAGAACCTTGCGGGTTACCTGTTTTCAGGAACCGACCATGGCCATGGACTCGAACCCGCTCGGGCGGTTCGGCGGGATTTGACCTGTCTCGTGAAACAGTGCCGTGTTGTTTGCTTCTGTGGCCTGCCGCCCTTGGTCTTGCCGGTCGAGGGGGAAAAAAGTGATTATCCGTACATCGGCGGTGACGTGTTGATCTACCCCCCTGAGCCCCCTAACTTGAGGCACTGTAGGTACCGCACCCAAATTCCTATTCCATCTCATCACCCCAGACTCGCACCATCTTGCGCATTGCCAACGCACCTTTTCTCTACCTGGGCTTCACCGCAGATTACGGGGCCCATTGGCATTGTCAGCCATCGACAGTTTGAAGCGGGCTGGCACGTGCTGCCCACACAGATATCCCCTGCGGCCAGTGGTAAACGGGGGCCAGGGGGTTGCGTCAAGCCAGATACCGAGCCCATGCCGAGCCCTTGTCGTGATTACGTTGATATCTCAGATGCTCTCAGAGAAATCAGGTCTAGCAGCATTGTACTGATATAAAAAGGACCTTCTCAGCCCCCGTCAGTGGCGGTTCCTGGCCACCAACCCACTGTCGTTCTACAAGACTTTCCACCCTTGAGTTCACCCTACGCTACTCTCAGGTCCTTGATCACCAAAGTCCAACCACCAAAGCACCCGATAAGGCAGTCACCATGACGTCTCCCCAGGATCCACACACCAAGCTCTACTCCCATATCAACGGCCAGACCCCAGATCTTCTTGACCGCCTGGCCGTTTCGGAGCTTTGCAAAGGCTGGCCCGTCTACCGGGATGCCTCGGAATGGCAAAACTATCGCGATCTCTTCACAGCTGAGGGCGCCTACGTTTGGACCAGTTTGTTTCCCCCTTATCAAACTCGTCGTCGTCAATCTCATGGCCGGTATGCTAACAACTATGGTAGCCTGGTCGGGTCCTCGAACCGTGGATGAGTTCATCTCCATCTCCAAAGCCGGCAAAGAAAAGGGCGTTTTCATCATGCACCGCGAGTGCGGTACGCTCGTTGAGCTCGGGAAAGACAGAAGCCGTGCGATTGGCAAGATGAAGGCCACCATTACCCATCGGTTCAGGTTCTCGCCCTCGTCCTCCTCCAACGGTGCTCCCGCCACGGCCAACGGCACCAACGGTAGCCATCATGCACACGGTCATGTGCCGGGTGAGGATGAGTATGAGTTCGATGTTGACTGCGACTGCCGTTTCATCTTTTTTGCCGAAAAGAACGAGTCCACCAACAACGAGTGGAAGGCTCGGTACGTCAAGCTGTTTTACGAAAAGGACAAGGTCGTACCTGTAGACGGGTTCACGGCGCCACGGTTCAGCAAGGCAGAGCTGGAGCGGATTCCCACGGGGTATAAGTACTTGGGGGCGGCGCAGGCGAGGTTGGGTTATGAAATTGACTTGGACCTGCCGACAGCTTCAGGGGAGCTTTGGGACCGAATGTACGGGGAGATGGAGAAGTGGCTGGACGGAGAAAAGGTGGATCTATTCTGGGAGGGGAAGCAGTGAGCCAATGGTGGGAGAATACGGGATTATTTAGTGTGGCGGACTGCGTTATACCCCTTTGTGTTCTGTGAGATTTGTTTTATGTGCTCAATAGAACGGATATGGTTCCTGGTTCATAGATGGCGGGCAGGGCAGGCAGGAGTTTCTTTTCCACGCGCTGTAGTATACCTTAGAGAAAAGGCCAATTGGAAGCCTTGGGAGGCATACCGAGTCCCAAACAATTGCAGTTTGTTGTCCACAAGATACCCCTGAACCGGCGCGTTACACAACACAGAAGGCACAAAGCATGGGTGATAAGTGACGGCTGCCACCTCGGGAGGCCAACGCGGTTCCTGGCAGCAAAGCGCTGTCCATGAAGACGGGTGTACACAGGCTCACAATCCGGCCAAATGGCGCCATGTCATGATTCCAGCTTCGGGCGACACCAACAGAGCGACCTGTCTGTGGCTTGAGGCAGAAGATGCTCTGGAGATGGCCGATGTCGGAGGTTGGGTAGGTAGCGGAGGCGTCGGTGTTTCGGAGGATTATCCTGACAGAGTCCAGAGACAGCATCGAACACCAGGTCATGTGAGACTGTGAAACTTGTTCTGGGACGTCGGGGTGGTGTAGATATGTATGTATGTATGTATGGAGGTGGGTAGGTAGGTATTGGGGTGTGTCGACTACTACAACGGGTATCTCTTTAACGTCCACCATCATCCCCAGGTCTTTTACTCGGCAGCAGCAGCAGCAGCAGCAGCCGCATTCTCCTTGGCGAGTTTCCCCATCTTCTCAGCAGCCAGGTTCAAACTCGGCAGGTTGGCGCCCTGGATGGATGCCTGGCCGTTGACAGCCACCTGGTTTCCCTCCTTGAAGAACAGGAAGGTGGGCATGGCAGCAACACCGTACTTCTGGGCGACAGACTGTACGTGATCGACGTCGACTTTGGCAAAGGCGAGGAAGCCGGGAATAGAGAAGCTCGAAGCCATCTTTGAGTAGTGGGGAGCGATGGCTTTGCAGGGACCGCACCACTGAGCGTGGAAATCGGCGATGACATAGCGATTCGAGGCGAGGAGGTCGTCGAACTCTTGGTGCGAGGCAATGTGCTTGACTGGGTCGGCCATTGTGGGAGACGTGGTAGATTTCTCGGGGGGTACTTATGAGCTGGATGGGCCGTCACAGTGGTCAAGGTTGTCAAGATTGTCGTGTCGTTTGCAAAAAGCGAGGAATTCGCAATCGCGGGGCACAATGACTGACAGCTGGAGGCTGGAGCTCCCAGCTTCCAACAGCCCCGCACTTATGAGTGGACCCTAACCCTCTTTCTCTTCCGGGGAGCAAGTGTTCTAGGTAGGTATGATGTCACGCACCTCTTCTGCTGGAAACAGCATATAATAATGACACTGGATACCTCACGGGAACTTGTGTTCACTTCTGTTGACGACCGACCATATTATACCCCACACACTCACGCTTTCACTCGCCACAGCAGACACGATGCAGCGCAGCCAACGACAACCCCGCCCCGAACACCACCATTCCGTGGAAAACGCAGAGGACTCTCGTGATTCTAATAATTCTAAACAACTCATGCAACATCCAACACAACACCACGATGGTCAAGTTGCCGCCCAGCCACAGAACTCAAGGGGAGCACCGGCCGTCAGACTCGACATGGATCTTGACATCGAGGTCGAGCTCAAAGCCAAGATCAAAGGATATGTGACTCTGGCCATCTTGTAAGTCCGAATATCATGGGTGCAGATGCGACCAATATGATTGACGGGAAAAAAATAGGGAGGGTGAGAAGAAACTTGACTAGGTACACAGATCAGTTGCCATCTAAAAACTGTGGCTGCCTGACTGATGACCATCCTGATGGCTGGCGCGGTCACGAGGTCACGCGAGGTGGTTGACTGACAACGCCAAAATCACACGCAACCCACACGCGACGACATGACCAAGAAGACTCTCCCTTCTTGTTTCACATATCTTGAAGGGAAAGTCGGCCCTCTCACCAGCGTCAGTTCATGTCTTGAATCTTGCCCCAGTCACTATCTCAACACGATGTCATCCCAACGCACCAACCGCACCCGCAAATCAACATCTAAGCGTTCCAAAGATGGCCTTAAACCAGTGGAAATTCTCTCCCAAGTAGGCCGGGTTGCCCTGCCATTCATACTCACCAAGCTCGCCCAACAACAAGAAGAGAAGCAACGCCAACAAGAGAAGGAAAGGGAAACAGACCGCAAATACTCGAGTTCCCGCAGTAGAAGCCGCAAGAGCAGTGTCGCACGGGCGCCATCCAGCGCCGGTAGGTCAGGGGCTCCTCGGGACAAAGGGAGAGAGAGGGCCCCGGGCAGCGACGGGCCCGGCGACTCATCTCCCCGAGACGACAGTGACTTCCACGGTGTCATCAGCCAAGTTGCTGTCGGTCTGGTTGCTTTTGGAGCCAGAAAGCTGATGCAGCGACGAAAGGAAGCAAAACGGGCTGCCGCCTCGGCCGCACAAACCTCGCAGGCGAAGGGCCGCAACGCTCGAGGCAATATGGGGCCAGCCGACGCAGACGTCGAGCTTTCCAGGGCACTGGATGCCACGGCGGTTGAGTTGCAAGGCGCCAGTGAGTCGATACGGAGGTTGGCCAGCTCGGGATCAGAAAGCCACCACGGGAAGTGTGAGGTGAAGGAGGCGCTTGTGAAAGATGCTGAGCGGTTGGAAGGCTCATTGGCCAACATACAAACAAACATTCACAATATGCGGAACCTGCATCCACGGTTGCACTTTCAGACCGAAGGCAAGAGGGAGAATATCGTCCGGGAGAAGAGAGGCGTGGACCGTCCACGGAGTGGCAATGAGGGACGCCGGGACCGTTTGAAGAAGAGGTACAAGAGAGAACCTCTCGACATTCGTCCCTCACTGGAGAACGAAGAGGATTTGGCTTTTTCTGGATCTGGAAATCGTCGCCGACCAAAATAATCGCTTCTTCTGCCATCCCGGAGTCCCCCATCTGCTCTCCACATGCCGATACGACAAACACTCCCCACCCAGCCAGCGACCCGAATCCACTCCGGGCCACAGCCCTTACGAGACTCGCTCCACCATAGCCCACAGCCATCAACATCATGGCATCCAAATCCCGGCCTCAGCCTCAACAATCCAAGAGCAACGCCCGCATGGCTCAGTGGTAGAGCGTGTCACTAGTATTATGCTATGACAAGGTCGTCAGTTCGATTCTGGCTGTGGGCAACAAAGTTAGAGACTGGGAGTTGAACCGACTTTCTTCTTTTTCTTATTCTCTTACTTTCACTGCTGCCTTTTGCCATGGTTTATGCGATTGAACAGACGGCGCTTTATTTTCACATATATAACATTGTAATGAATAGACATACACCAATCATACACTCGTCCTTCTTTGATCATACTGTTATCCCGGAGGCGGTGGCGGAGGTGGAGGAGGCGGAGGAGCACTCTCCCCCGAAGACGCCGAAAAGGACATGTGGCTCCCTTTGCTCCCATACCGACTCCCGTGTCTCCTTCGACTCCGGCTGCGCCTCCTTACCCTTATCGAGCTCCCATACCGGTGACAAAAGTAGAAGCAGCCAACCAGAAAGGCCGTGACGAGAACACCAACAACAACGCCTATGATCACATTCTGTTCCTGCATCGAGTAGCGCTTTGCCAGCTTGGTTCTCCATGTGAGGGGCGATGATGCATCATCGGGCCGCGAACTTGAAACCGAGGGTTGTATTGGGAGGTGTAGCCATGATGGCAAAGTTGTCGGTGGTGCGGGGGAGGGGGTACGTGAGGGGAACGGCAAGGGTGGTATGAACATTTGTGTGCCCGAGTGAATTTTGGAGGTCAGGACGGTGTTTGGCCTTCTGAGTCTAGAGACCGATGATGGAGCTTTGAAGCGGGCAGATTCTTGCGGGGGGTTCAGATGATGAGAGAGAGTGATGTGTGATATGATATCCACTGTTCTGGAGTGTAGGTAGGAGGGATGAGGGCGCTGGTCTTGGTGACTATTCAAGTCCCCGCTGAGGGTTTTTTGGAGACAATTGCTATTAGCGGACATGGAAGGTATGGGAAAGCGTTTAGACCGCAGGGAAAAAGAAAAGAAGGAGGGAGAAGCTGATGAGAAACGACAGTCAGAAGGTAGGACACTTTTTAATTCCCTCGTCCGAGATAAAGTTCCATCGCGGGTGCCGTTGCAACCTCTCTGATTGACCAATATGCTCCATTCTCTCGCTACATATGTACGCGCCTGTGGAAGCCAGAGAAGCAGGGCTGCAGACCAAGCAAAAAGGTGTGGGTAGCGTGGGACCAAGAACTCGGAGAATCAGCAGTGGGTGAGGAACATGAGCGACAAGGTGATCAAGTCTGCAGATGGGCACCTGCAGCTAGTTTAGCCAATGCCGGACCGCCCTATCATAGCACTTTTCACTTGACAGACTGCATGATTGTGCATATCACGACCCAATGAAAGCAAGACGGGTTCAACTTGCGGGGCTGACGTGGGATAGTATCGAGCGCACTGGACGAAATGCCCGAGCTGCCAAATGACACACCTTCGAGATAATGTCTGCTAAGGTATCTACCTCGCCAGAAGCACAGTCTCAAATTTACAAACGATTCATTTGTGCCGTAGAACACCTTATGTACCAGGTATGCTTAAGATAGAGAGCTGTGGGAATGGGCCCGAAGCTTCCTTTTCAGTCTGCAATTTCCAAGTTCCAACAGCCATCTTCATCTACCTACCTGCCCAGTACAAGTTAGTAGTTCAAATACACCACCTTTGTAACCACGTTGTGGGCAAAGAAAAGAGGCTATTAGGCCAGATATTGATCTTTTACGATTCCATATCAAGAGGCGGCCAAATAGAAATGATAGGCCTTATGGTGGATCTGCATTGAGAGGTTATTGCTATCTTTTAACCTCTATAGGTAGATTATCTTTCAAGACAAATCTATCTTCAACTACCTAGCTACAATCTATTCTGAGACACGCATAGACATTCCTTTGAGTTGGCTACGTACCTAAACAGAGTAAGCTGTCTCTATTCAGGGTGTAGTAACCGAAATTGCTAGCGGGAGTCTGACTGGCAACGGAGGATAAAAGGATGGGACAGGTGCACCTATCACTGATCCGTAGGGTACCTTGGTTTTCATAGAGTTGTATAATGCACCGCTATTCTTCCATATCTGGTTAAAAGTAGATAGTTCTATACGCAGCACCCCTTCCCCCCACCCAATCCGCAACCTCCCCAGCCGCTAAGAGAATCAAGGCATACAGGTGAAAAGAGCGCCCAACTTTCCCAACACCTCTGCCTGCTTCTCTCTTGGCGCAGTTGTCTTGTCGTTGGCATCGCCTACGCTCACTGAAACGAAGCAGCCATCCCCGGACAGAGCAACACTCGCCTCCAAAGGCAACCGATCAGTTCCGCAATGATAGACATCCTTGGCGCTAAATAATCCAACGTTGATCCTGCTGAGCACAAACTTGAAGTTGTTGGGATCGGTGCACTTGCCCTCCACCTTGGGCAAGTTGACGTTGAGGAAAACATCTTGGGGGAGGTAGGGCTTGCCGCTGTTGACGACGGCATCAACGAGTTTGCTGGCTACCTGAGCGTACACCAGGCTGCGGGTGGGAACGGGCGTCGTGTTCCAGGCAAGAGTGCCGTCTGAGAGGCCGGAAAAGGCGATGGCGGGCACTTTGCGGTCCTTGGCAGCAAAGACAGCAGCGCCGACGGTGCCGGAGAAATGCACCTGGACATACAGATTACTGCCGACATTGGGACCAGAAACAGCAAGTTCAGGGGCCTGGCCGTTCCAGAAAGGGGGCGCAATGGTGTCGATGCCGTAACGCATCGACGTGACGGGGAAAGAGTTGACCCAGTTGAGACGGGGCGAGGATTCATTGCGGCCGATAGGCTGGTTGGTGTTGGGCGGACAGGAGTTGTATTGGCAAGCCGTGGTGCGGGGACTGGGCTCGGCGTCCGATGATGCTGTTCCAGACTTGTTTTCCGAGGGGGCGCTGAGAACCACGTCGTGGCCGGCGGCGATCAGAGCATCGTTAAAGGAACGTGTATAGAGCTCTGCCCAGCCATCGTCGTTGGCGTGGATGATGCGGATGGCCTCTGTGCCGAGGACTGGCAACAAACCAAGAAGGATCTGGGTGCGCATTTTGACTATCACGACGCCGGTTGCGCAAAGGTCGGTCTTCCACACCAGCTAGTGCCTTCAGATGGTCACTTCTATTTGTACCATCGCTCCGTCGGCCCCTTTATTCAGTTCTCAATGCTCCGATTCAACGGCAGCCAATCACCCATCGCTGCGTCTTACTTGCCACTAGCGCATGAAACCTCACGGCCACAGTTTGGTGGTGTTTGTCTTTTGATTCGGCCGTCGTTGCACGTGCCTCGCTCCCGATTGGACAGCCCAAAGGCGCACCTTGGTGAGACCGCCCACGTTTGCTCATTGTGTCGTAAAAAAGAGATTGAAGAGGACTGTTGAACTCGTTGCGGCCGTCAGCCCCCGGCCACTGTTGCAGTTTATGGACGTCTTGGGCAGGTGAATATGCCCAAGCAAGGCAGAGACCTCGGCATAATGCCACTTCAGACACACGTGCAGCTGGCTTTGAGCAGGTGATCGCGACTACCTCGCCTTCCGCCATCAGCCGACGGATATTCATCGCAAGTCCCCCATGACCCGCCATGCCCTCGGGCCGTCACCCGTCAGCTTGGCGCCCGTTCACCGTCCTTTTTGGTGGGGCCGGAGCCGGGGACGAGAGGACGGCGTACGGGACGTGGGGGCGGGAAGTGGGGGCAGGACGAACAGACAGTACCTTACCTTACTTTGTACATACCTACGGAGTATGCACCAATGTATGGCCACCTCACATGACTGTGGTGTCAGACAGCAATTGGGAGTCAATTTCAAGCATGGGGCCCTTCATAAGGCAACGCAAAGCCAACCGCCACCCCCAAATTCCCCACAAGTGCATTGATACTCTTGCAGCTAGTGTACTGCTTGCTACACACTGGAGTGAACGGCTTCCGCGTGGTCGGTGAGCTGATAGGTAAGGTCCACTGCCCTCAAGTACCTAGGTACGCAGATCTGAAGAAATTCTTGATTCCTACTTGATCTCTTGATGGCTGTACGAGAGCGATCTGTCAAGTTTTTTTTTGCCTTGTAATGGTGGCTGTTCAAGCTTCAAGAACACGAAGCACCATGGGCCACGAGCCATTTAAGGTATCCAATCTAGAATAGAGGACCTTGCTTCATGGGCTTTAAGTCCTCCACTTCTTGGCTACGATCGATAAGGTAGCTCGTCCATCCTCTCAAAGACTATTTCTTTCTAAATTGGTAGGTACCTAACTATCTCCATCAATATTCAACCTCCCCTAGGTACCTAAGCAACTTTTCTTTGTCGAGTGCATATACTCGAGCTTACGATCTGGAAGACAAGCATTTTGCGCAGGTATCCAGGGCAGGTTTCATCTTCAAATAACAAGTGGAGTGTGTAGGTAACAGGGACGGATGCAATCAACTCGGTACAAGCCATGATGGGCGTGCAGCTAGGTAAGCATCCCTGGCGCCTGAGAAACGATGTCAAAGGGAGGCCTGTGTTGCACAAAAGACCTTAAACCAGGGGGAAGGAGACAACACAGTTGACCCGGCAACGTTCCATGTGTGGACAAAGATGAAAATTGAGAGGAATAAAATGTCGGGATTCAACTGCCATGAAGTGTCAAGATTATTTAGAGTAAGGAATGTTCGAGAAGTGCATTTTAAACGTCCGGGCACCTGCAAATCGTCTTGTTAGCCTGTTGCGGCTTTCACGTACACCATCACTGCGTCATTTCGCATTGAGTCTTTCCGAGTACCGAGCCCGTCTACAGGACACGTGTTGATTTTTCGGCTAGAAAGTATTGATCTAAATTAAATAGCTGCTGAAGCTGAGGAAGTTGGAGGTTTTGGGGGGTGTGGCTACCGCCTGGCAATTAGCCTGTATCAAAGATGCCAGAACATCAACAATGTCACCTGCCGAAGATCTCGATCCGGGTCATCGATGGGCCATGTCTAAAATAAAAGGAGGCTTGCGGTCTCACAGTCCAACGTCCTTCTTGGTCCTTGACTATTTTTGACGTCCTCTTAGAACCCACATACCGCAACTGTGATTGTCGACTGCGAACAACCTCACTCCATCACGATGAAATGTCTGCCCCTTTATCTTTCCTTTTTCGCCCCAGCTCTGGCAGGCATAAACTGGGACATTTACGAGCACGGAGTAGTGCCCTCGTTCAAATGGTCCCGCCCCTTTCCTGACGACGGCACAGATCCGGGCGGCTTTGAAGTGCATTGCAAGGCCAAGAAGACATTCCATGCCAAAATGTACAAGCTATCAGATCTGCCTGAGGATCCTCCTGCAGGACTATCTCCCTGGCGCCACGCGATTGAGGACTTTTTGGATCACACAAAAGACTACATGGGGAGCTGGGATGGCGTCGACCACAAAGGCGAAAACCGGGAGATTGTGGTGATGGAGTACAAGGACGTGCCCCTCGAAGTGAGGGAGTGGATCGAGGAGCAGCAGAGGGACGAGGAGACTGAAAAGCCCAACAAGAAGAAGTGGTGGTTTGGCGTGTTTGAGAAGCCTCAAGAACACGGACAAAGAGTGATTGGCACAGTGAAGCCGACACCCACACCTGTGCCAGAGGGTGGCCACGCACCGGATGTGAAAGATGTCAAGTTGGAGGATAAGATACTGGTTTTCCCTGGGGGTGCCATCTACGAGATCCTACCCCTGTGGGTGGCAGGTGGCAGCGGGGCGTGCGAGCGTGAGTTGATCTTGATGTGCCGTCCAAAGACAGACACATATGGGTACTGACAACGAACCAGGAGAACTCAACAACCTGCCCAAATATAAGCATCAAGCGATAGATCATTGCGTTCTCGCTTGGGTGACTGACCATACCAAGCCGCATCGAGAGAATGACAAACGGGACATGGAGTTCACTATTGAGGCTATGGCCGTCACCGAGAGTGAAGATGGAAAGCGCTCACGCCTGATGTGGGAGAGGCTGCACCGAACGATTAAGAGGAATGACAGAAAGCAGCAGAGGGAGGAGCGGCAAAAGAAGAAGAAAGAGCTTGAAGAAGGGATCGTAAGGGACGAACTGTAAATGCCATGACGCCATCTATGGTTATCTATGCAGTACCTGCTCTATCAAATCTACAAAATAGGTAATCAGAAACTTCTACCGGAATACCGTACTACCTACTGGGTTTTCTCCTCGGTCACCGTAGACCTACTCACTTGGCTCTTCGTTTGGCGTTCTAATTCCGCCCTTTCTTCCAAGGTCAGATCCGACTCAGCCTTTCCCACCTTGATGGTGGCGAACAAGACCAAAACAATCACGGCACAAGCGGCGGCAAACCAAAACGCTACATGATGCCCGGTCGTGCCACCCCTCTTGGTCTCTTCGGAGACGGCGAGATCCGAGATACCCAGGAAGAAACTGATTCCCAGAAACAACAAACTGTTGATAAGGGCACCGGCCAGTCCTTGTCTGTGCCTCGCGACGTTTGTCGTGATGAAGACGTTGCTGACGATGAATGTGATGTCTATGCCAATCGTCGAGCCCAGCATGGCGGGGAACACCCAGGCCCAGAAGTTGGCATCCTGTGGCATCAAAGCAAAGAGGAGCACACATGCCAAGCTTCCAAGAGCAGAAATGATCAGGAGCAGCCTACCGGGCAACAGGTGAAGGGTAAATCCGCCGATCGCGGCCAACACAATACCACCGCCGGCCATTGGAGCGAACCAAATTGCCGTGATGAGTGCCGTTTGCCCCATCCACTCGCTGATTCTGTAAAGTAGTGCTTAGCCCTGTCGCCGAATTTGGGTTGAAGAAGGGAAAGGGAAGTCCGCTTACTGGAAACTAGCATAAAACAGAAAGACGCCAAAGACGCCGTAAGCAAAGAACAGAGCAACGGTTAATCGCATCATGTACTTTGGCTGGAACAGATCAAACGGCAGCAGCGGCTGTTCTGCCACCCAACCTTCGACATAGACTGCCGCTCCCAACAGCAGCACCCCGAGAATGAAAGTGACAATGATATATGGGGTCTTCCACCCATTGGGTGCATGTGCGCCGTCCGTGATCGCAAACGTGGTCAAGACCAAACCCGGCACAATGGTGAAGACGCCCCACCAGTCCATTCTGATGTGGGCATTTTCCTGTCTTGTCTGCTCTCCATCCTTTGGAATTGTCACAAACGCCACGGCCGAAGAGATGAACAAGGTAATCGAGCCGATGTAAAAGTACCATCTCCAACTGAGGTACTCGGTTGTCAAACCACCCGTGATGATGCCCAGAAAGAAGCCGATCGGTGCAAATGCGCTGTAGAGCGCAAATACCAAGTTCTTTCTCGGGCCCGGCCGGTACAGCTTCCCCAGCAACATGATGCCCGTTGGCAGGAAGGCCGCTGGCCCAAACCCGCCCAAGGCTCTCGTCACAATGAGCATGACGTAGTTGGTGCTGAAGCCAGAGATGAGAGACCAAGCCGAGAACCAAACCATGCCGGCGCTGAAGACCCAATAGGCGCCATAAATGTCGGCTATCCTGCCAAAGGGCAGCAGAAACGCGCCGGTGATAAGAGAGAAGACGCTGGCGGGCCAGATTTGCGAGGCTTTTGGGATGTCAAGCGAGACGGCAACCGACGGAAGAATGATGTTGAAGCCTGAAATAAAGAACTCCTATTGTCCGAGGTCAGCTAAAAGAGCCCACAACGAGGAGGAGGAGTTTTGAGGAGGGCATACCGCCATAAACATGGATATCAGTAGCGAGCCGCAGAAGAGTATCTCGGTAAAAGTACTGGAGAAGACATCCGGTCTTTGACGGCCGAGAAGTTCAACATCCGTCTCGGATTCGGCCCCTGAGGGCGATTCAAGATCGTTCATCCCTTTGGTTGGCGGTGGCATTGATGTCACGAGAGGCCTGAAGAGAGATTGTCATAAACAGAGATGCCGGCCGAACTTCAAATCTCAACCTCTCCAAGGTCGCTGATGCGGTGAATGGGCCATGATCCCCGCTAGATTTTCTAAAGCAGTAGCTAAAGTTCAACATCATCGACGTGACTAATGAAGGCGATTAGTAAAAAGCAAGTGGACCAGGGCTGGAATGCAAGAGACGGCATGAGTTGTCGACAAGATGCCAGTTCGGGACTAGTGGGCGACTGTTTTGCTCCATTGCCCCCGTCGGTGGTGGGGCATTAATTATAGTAGGTACCTTGGACCGACAACGCAATCGGAGGCGAGACAGGCATCGACGATGAGATGTGTTATTCTATTTCCCGTCCTGGGGTCCCCTTTGACTGTCTCCTTGCACTAGATATGTACGTAGGTAGGTACTGTTCACTTTTAAGCTTCTTTGTTCAAGCGCGACTGACTGCATGATATGCGTTCCGATCCCATATCTCAGTGCCTTAAAAGTGGAGCACCGCTTGTCATTTTGGTACCCTTTTCAGCCTAGCGTCCGCTCTGCCCTCAATCTTGAATGCCGCCGCGCCCCCTGACGCCGATTGGGTGGCGGTCCTGTCTTCAACGTCACTTTCTCACTCGAAGCTGCTCCAAGTCCATGAACCCGACCACCCGACCACTGAAGGGAGACCAAGAGGGCAATAGACGGAATTCCAACACATTATCCCGACTGGGATAGGACTGGAAGTCCCTCGATGCCTGAATCCAAGAAGACACCCCCCCCGACAGGAGCACAACAAAAGGCCTGTCATAATTGTCGCCGCCGCCGGCTTCGCTGTGACAGATCGGTGCCTTCCTGTCACAAGTGCTCTCTCAACGGCGAAGAGTGTCTTGGCTATGGAACCTTCTTCCGATGGGCAAATGCCCCAGCTGTCCGGGGCCGCCTCGCGTTGCCAAAGCAAAAGAAAGAGCCTCTGAAGACTTCAGCATCACCTCCAGTGTCACCACTACTCTCTCCGGCACTATCTCCATCGCCATCCCTGGTCTCTGAGACTGGCTATCAGTTCATGCCTCTCAGCCGTGCTGGATTCATTGCCATTAATCGCAAGGTCCAGGAGACGGAAGAGGATGAAGCAGGGATGTATGCTCTAGTTCACCCCTCTCTATTGGATCCCTTTCACAACAGCCTCGACCGAAAATCACAACAGTATATTCACCACTGTAGGTCCCTTGCCAGATCCGTCCACCTGCCTTATCCTGCTGCAGGCCAAGACAGTAGCGACAATTGAAAAGTACTAATGCATCATTCCTAGTTTCAAACGCCGTGTGTCGCGATCTCGTCTCCATCGACCAGCATTCTCGCAACCCCTTCCGCGCCATGATCCCCCTGGTCGATCGCTTTGATTATCTCCAGTCCATCATTGTTGCCACGGGAGCTATGCATCTTGCCACCCTCCAAAACTACCACAACCTCCGCCCTGGAGGGCCCGAACTAGTTGATGCACTTGTGGCCAAAGGCAAGGCTGTCTCTGCACTCAAAAGAGCCGTCGCCGGCGCCGGCGCTGGGGTGACCCCCACTAGCCAGGCCATGATCCTGGCTGCGATTGTGTTTTTCGTGAACTTGGATTTGATTGACAACGGCAAGGGGAGTTGGCAGACCCATATCGAAGCAGCTAGCACCCTCATGACATCTATCCAAAAGCAGATTGCCAGTGGCGGGCAAGAGAAAATCATGATGATCGATGAAAGCCTGATGAGGCTGGTGGATGCCATCGCTGCGGATTGCTTGACCTACCGGATCTTTGGGACAACGATAAGCGGCGTTGACACGTCATGGGCCGAATCAATAGAAGTGACCCGAACACTGGAAAAGGCGGAAGCGCACAGCTACCACTGCTGCCCGCCCGTGATGTTGGAGACGATTCTGGCGACCAGCAGACTGTTCCACGACCATTTGAGCGCGCCCCAGGACAGGGTGAAACGGGCGTTGGAACTCTTGAGTCGGGCAAAGAAGTTTGATGTTGTGAATTGGGTTTATGCCATTCAGGGACTGTCGCTGGAGCAGGATGACCTGTGTGTGAGAGTGAGCCTGGCGAGCGCACACCGGGCTGCAGCCTGTCTATACATTCTCCTTTGCGTGCCGGATGCGCTCCGGGCGCTTGGCTTGGTGTCACTTGAACCGTTGGTGTTGGAACTGCGCGGGTACATTGCACAGGTGCCGCTCGATCATGTCCTACTTAAAGGCATTGTCTGGCCCGTCTTCATGGCCGGTGCGCAGACCAATGAGACGTCCCAGAGAAACTGGTACGTTGAGAGGCTAGAGTCTGTTTGGGCGAAGAATCCTTGGATTTGCCCTTGGGGTTACATACGAACGGCGATCGAGATGATGAAGGAAATCTGGGAGGCCAGAGCTGCCATGAAGATGGCCGGCTTGGAGGACCTCGGGGGCTGGAATTGGCTGGCTGCGTTGAAGAGCAAGCGGGAGCAGTGTTTGATTGTCTGAAACATGGACTTGGGGCTCTTTCACCGTGGTATATACTCGAAATGTGTAACCATGTCGCCCCAGAGGACCGGAAGAGTTCGATCCTTCGGGCTGTTATCGAGTTTTCGTTTACGTTGACGTTCTTCAGCTTGACTGAGGTGCGGTGTTGGGAGCCCCAGTTTGTGCACCTGGTGCACTCTTTTTCTTCATGGCCTGCATTTTAGCTGCTCTCTCGGCACGCCAACCGGGACACTTGATTTTCAACACTGCGACAGAAACGTGTCAGGCCTCTGGCTTGTCAGACTGGGTCAGAAGGATTACACTTACGAATAACTGCTGTCCCAACCAACAGTAGATCCAAGAGTGCCAGCCCTGTAAAACACCAGCCACTTCCCATCTTCGCCACCAATGTGGGTGTGATCACGGAGGCAATAGCAGCCCCTGGGTTCCGCAGCATATTACCCAATGCAAACGCCCCTGCCGCTTGCTGAGCAACACATTCAGTCAGAAAGGCCGTCGTAGTGACGAAAACCCAGTTCATTCCAAACCCAGCTGTTTGTCGTCACGGGTCAGCTTTGCTGATGGAGGGGGTCGACAGGGGGAACGTACTCAAAAACGTAGCAAATAACACGGCAGCTGGGTGTTTGCTACCATCCACCAACCACCCATATAAAATTGTTCCCAAGACGCAGATCAACACACCCCAAATCTGATCCACCAGCCTAAACTCGGGATCAATCTTGGTTCCCTCCGGAAGCTGCTTTGCGGCCCTCGCCCTCCTCCAGTCCGAGGCCTTGCCGCCTAGGAGACTCCCAATGATCATTGCGATTCCGACCGCCAGGAAGCCGGCACCTATCCCCGATGGACTCCACCTGTATCGCTGGCTCAGCTCCGTTGGCAGCTGCACAGCGATGGCGAAGTAAGTGGAGTAAAGCATGGCGGTGTTCAAGGTCACGATGCCAATTGGGGGGTAGATGAACAAGTTCCAATACAGTTTGAGCGTTGGAGTGGGTGGTGGAGGGCCCCTTTCCCAGCTTGGGGCAAGAGGTGACGATATGGAGGGAGGCCAAAAGAACATTGGGCGCTCGATGTAGATGCGTCCTCCGCCCACGCGGGCGCGAAGTGTCTCTGGGAGGAAGAATAAAATGACAAGCCATAGTATACCGCCAGAAATTGCTTTGGTATCGTCAGCCGCCAACCACAGAAGCATTCCTTTGTTTTTTGTCCACGGTGTGCAAGGGGAACATACCGAGAAACCCGAATATCCACCTCCAATCCGCCTCTGCCAACGCACCACCCAACACAGGACCCAGAACAGGGCCACACTGAGGCCCCACGAGGAAAATACTCATGGCAAAGGCCCGTTTCTTCGGTTCAGTAATCTGGCCAAATGAAGGCGTCAGTTAGCAAGCTGGTCCCTGCAAAATCGATGGACATCTACCAACATCAGCAACGGTACCAGCTCCCATACTCACGACCGCTGCGCTTCCAAACGCTTGGACAACCCTCAGAAACACCAGGGCTCCGTAATTCGCTGGCACTGCGGCAAGGAGCACATTGGCCAAGATGTAAATGGCAAGACTGATCAGGTACAACGGGCGGCGACCTTTCCAGTCCGCAAATGTGGACCAAAACAGCGGCTGTGGACTTGATCAGCAGCGTTCACGGAAAGGGGTGGAGAGGGTCTTACACCGAAAGCAAAAGTCATCATAAACACCGAAACCGTCACGTTGATGGCCGTTGCACTAGCATTGAACTCCTTCTCCAACACCGGCAAGGCAGGAAGATATATCCCTCCCGCCAGAGGCCCGAAGAAGCCAGCAATCGTTATGACCGACAGAATGAACTTTTGCTGAAGAGGTAGGAAATCCGTGTAGGGCTCGGTCCCTTCCTGCTTTGGGCTGGGACCTGGCGGTTTATTGGCCGCCAGAAGGGTGTTTGGCAAACGGTCCTGGTCATTGTCAGACGTCGAGAGCGATTGATATGAAGATTGGGGCCCCGAGGGAAGAGATTGCTTCTCAAGGCCGTTGTCTGTGGGGAAAGGAGGCAAGGATACGGAGGCCGGGTCGTCTTCTCGGGCGGGAGGGGCAGCGCGCTCAACAGGCGGGATTCTGTCATCTTCGGAATCAGAATGGCGATGACGGCGGGTGCGTGAATGAGATCGAGACTTGGATTGAGAATGCGATCGTCTGTGAGGGGGAGATTGTCGGGAACGTCCTGTTTGGACTGAGAGTTCGAATCGAACCATTGCTTAGGTTGGCGGGGCCAGGGTGATGTAAACAAGGTATGGGTCTGCTCTGGGTCAACCGCTCAACCAAAGGAACCAAAGTTTGCAAACACGATAAAACGGTCCCAGAAAGAATATTTAGTAGAAGGTCAATGAACAGTTTGGATCAAGAAAAAGAACAAAGGACACCTTAAGGAACCTGAAAAACAAAATGCAAAATGTTCCACGACGTAAGGTACACTGAATGCAGCGCGCTGAGGCCACTAACATTTACAGTGCCCAGGCGCCCTGGAGACGGCCGCCGGAGCTGGAGCCCGGCTGTGGGGCGCAGTGTCTGTCTGTTCCCGTCCGCAGCGGAGCTATCTAGAGGTGCAGCTCGAACCCCGAGTGGTGACAACCCTCAGGCGTCACCTCCAACTCAGCCTTGGGATGGCAACGGAACACGACCTCGCTGCGGCCTCCCCCAACCACCCCCCTCTGGATACTTGTTTAGGTATCATCTAGTTCCTATTTTGGGCGCGGCGTTCATCGCATACATCCTGGCTATTGGCATGGTCGATGGTTCTGGGTACCCCGCGAGAGGGACACCTGCTTGGGGCCCCCTTCCGCCCTCAAGCCCACACGATCTACCTACCCGACCTTGATGATAAACCAGAGGCGGACGGCCCTCCTTTGCGCATCTTTGATGCCCTAGTCATACTCAAAACAGAGGGAAAAAATGCTCATGGTAACTGCAGAACTGCTGCTTCTTGCAGCCGTTGCTGTCTTCCTCGTCTACTACCTCTTCTTGCTGCCCCCAAAATACCCTGACAACATCCCTACCATACCCTTCTGGGTAGCCCTGATTCCCTTCTTCAAAGATGTGGACCAGTCCGACATTTTCCGCCAGTATATCGACAAGCCCCTCCGCACTCACGGCGCTGTCAAGTTCTTTTTCGCTGCCCAGTGGAACATCTTGGTGCACCGGCCATCGTACATTGCCGAGATCTTCAAGGATGAGGACCTGTACGAAAAGAGCGGAAACCAGAGAAAGATCCCCCACAGTGTGTTGGCCCAGTTTCTCGGTATGTTTTTCTGCCATCAGGTCTTGAACGGACGGGACTGTTCTCTCTGACACCAGCTAGGCGACAACATCATCTCCAGCCATGGACACGTCTGGAAGAACTACCAGTCTGTTATACGGCCGGGACTGCAGCGCAACAACTTTGAGGTGGACAGACTTGCCTCCAATGCCGATAAGCTGTGCATGCTTCTGGGAGATGCTCAGTTGCGCCGAGGAAAGGGCCGTGGCGTACCTGTCCAGGAGATGCTTCAGCAGTACTCTGTGGCCAACTGCTCAGAAGTCATGCTGCAGACAAAGTTTGATGCAAGTCTTGTTCCTCGGTCTCGTCCAAGTCCATGAAAACTAACAAGGGATGATCCTAGGCTCTCTCAACCGATGCACCCATCAACTCTCTTCAGTCGGCAGTCAAACGGGAAATATTCAAGCCCACTTTTATGAATTTCCCCTTTCTGGACCGATTTCCGTTTCCTAGTCGGATGCGAGCCAGGAATACAGTGAACACGTTTCGCGCTGCTCTCAAAGAGGGCTTGATCGCGAGCCACGATGCGTCTTCCCCCAAATCCTCCGCACCGTGGCCCAAGGAGGGGCTGGGCCGCCGGATGCTTGATGCTCATCGGTACGGCCTGTGGGACGACAAGCAGCTCCTGGACAACTTGACAGTGGCGTTTGTGGCTGGACAGGAGAACCCCCAACTGTGCATGATATCCACTCTTTACTTGCTTGCCAAGCATCCTGTGAGTGCTCAATACCGGGCTTACCTTTTGTTGGCAAAAGACTGACAGATGATCAAGGAGAGTCAAGCCAAACTCCACAACGAGCTCATGTCGACTGGTCTCCCAATCTCTTCTCTGGCCCAAAATACCGAGGTGCTGAGCAACCTTCCATTTCTAACGTCTGTGATCCTCGAAAGCCTTCGTCTCTTTCCCCCCATCGGTCAACTTATCAACAGACGCACCTCCCGAGACGCCTTCCTGGGTAATGGCTCCATTGCCATACCCAGCGGTACCTATGTTGGCTACAATTGCTTTTCAACCGGCAGAGACCCGGTGGCATGGGGGCCGACGGCAGACGAGTTTGATCCCTCTCGCTGGGGCACCGATGCGGCCTCGATCCAGAAGCAGTACAGGCTGCGCAAGTCCAAAGCAGAGTTCATTGCTTTCCATGGAGGCCGGAGGGCCTGTTTGGGGGAGAAGTTTGCACTGCTGCAAATGAGGGTTACGGTATGCAAGTTGGTGGGGTCATTTACCTGGGGGCTTGATCCTGCGTGGGACGAGAGGATGACTCCGGCGGGGCCTTTTTTCCCCAGGAATCTGAAGGTGGTCTTCGAGAAGCGGGACTCAACGTCCGGGAAGTAGGCTGCATACTTCAATGGGCGGATCGTAAATGCATGAGCTCGGAAGCGGGCATACTGTGGATTGGATGGAGGCATCGGACCATGCATGTAATTAGCTCGTCTCACGTTGATGAAGCTGGACATAACCTTGGCAAACAGTGTTTGTTGATATCTGTACACTCTTTGGAAATCGGCCTGTGCTGTGAAAGGGATCTGAGTAGGTACGTGTGAAGGTCGTTGTTAGATTTCGGAGAGAGCCGCATGGCCAGCCATCTCATCCGAATGGGCGAACGGCATCCGAGCCACCAATCAGGCGCAAGCGACAAGCCACCGCACAGATCTGCGTTATGCCCGGACTGTCGAGCAAAGCAACATCCACCCACAACCAGCCACTTGCCTTGCCTGGCGCCCGAGTCAACATCGAGTACCTTCCTTCCCATATCTTTTCTCGGATTGCGGCAGCAGCACCTCAGCCCTGCCGCGAACTCTCGGGCCCAACCAGCACCGGGCTGTGGTAAACTGGGGGATTGGCGCAGCTCAAGCTTTTCTGCACCTTGCGGCCGCCTGTATCCTGGAAGCAGGGGGTGCCTAGCAGGCCGTCTCGACTTGCAAACTGTGAGGACGGGCCTGGAATACAAAGGATGCCATGATCTCCTTTCTGGTGAGGGCATATCTGCTCATCACCTCCCTGACATTGACATACAACACAGCATCTTCATTGTCTTTTGCAGGCGGCACCTTGACATTCCGTGCCTTTTCATTGCTCAACTGCTTCACCATCATCATTATCATTATCATCTGCAACGTTCCTCTTCTCCACATTTCCTCCTTCCAACAAAGTAGGGTACCAACATTTTTCAGATACGAATACTCGCCTGGCTTTCTCAGAGCTCCCAGAGCATCTGCTGTTGCGAAGAAAAACCGAGCCCTCGAAGCATCATCGCTCAACACGGCAGTGGTTATGGAGTTTGGCAATGAAGGCCAGTCCGTCTACTTCCGTTTTCAGGGCACCTACCTCCGCGACTCAGGAGACAACCTTGTTCACTGCACCGGTCCTCAAAAACAATGGGTCCAGGACAACTGGACAACGCTTCGATCAAGTCACAGCAAGCCAGATGCCAGAATATACCACGGCGCTACCACTGACGGTCACACAACCGCAATCATGATTAGAAACCATGGCCGGATAGTCAATGGGGATGCGTTTGAAAAATACTTTGTCAATCTCCTCCTCACCCAAGCCGTCACGGCTCATGCGCCGCCGGTGTCGGGGGATGATGCCGAGATCGACGCCGTCACTGAACAGCTGGTTGATCTGTTCGACAGCTACCTGCGATATGACGGCGGCAAAGGTGACCAGTGGAAGGTATCGGGCCGGGAGTACTTTACACAACGGGTGCGGCACTTCACGTCACGAAAGGCAAAGCTGGAAATGTGCCTTCCCGCCTTCCCCTGCAAGTCCTCCAACACAGACAAAGTCACCGGCCCGGACCCAGACCGTGGCGAACAGCTTGCCCTAGAGAGGTTGCATGGATTCGTCTCGGAGATTGAGAAATTCTACACCCCCGGTGCCAAGCTCTGGGTCATCAGCGACGGACACGTCTTCAGTGACTGTATTGGTGTTGACGACGGCGAGGTGGACAGGTACACAGCCATGCTCAGAGAAATGAACCGAGAGGTTGGCGCCCGCTTCGGCGATCCTGATCGCGTGGGCTTCAAGTCTCTTGTCGACCTCTTCCAGCTGGCATCCCGGGACGATGACCTCTCCACACTTGCCACCCGCCTCAGCCTACCTCCCATCGAACATCACCTCGATACGAAGCTTAGCGAGGAGGCAGAGCTATGCAGACGCATTCTCGTGGCCGGGTCCGGTCCTCGCAAGGAAGCCATCCGCGCCAAGATTGATTCAAAGGATGCCACCATCACCCGCCTCTACCGTGGCTTTTCTAAATTCATGCTTGAGGACCTGGAGAATCATCCCTTGACCAAGAAGATGTCCCGCTCTAAGCAGAAAAAATTGTCGGCCAAAGTCGCCTTCGAGATGATTGTCCGCAACCATGCCTATTCCAACCTTGTCGAGATGCTGTTCCCCAACTACGTCCGACTGTCCATCCACGCACACAACAATGCCGGCCCAAAATTTGGCATCCAGCTTGTGGACCCGGCCAAAGTCCGAGCCGTTACCTCCCTTTCGGCCGATGGCGAGCTCATGACCTCGACTGACTTGCTCCATGTGCCCACTCCCTGGCACAACTGCGTCGTGGAGCTTCAAGGAAGCGAGATCATGCTGATGACCAAAGCCAAACTTGCCCGCACCGCCCTCGGCAAAGGCTCCTTCACAGGCTCCCTCACCAAGACAGACTCTGGACGGGCCTACTTCAAGCTCACCAAACGACCTAAGAGGCCGATCGTGGTGACCATGTCGGAGAAGATTGGGCCGATCTTTGGCAAGGTTTCGACGCCTATCCGATCCTCGCCGCAGTTGATTAGACGGGCAACACTTTCCATGTCGGAGGTTATCAAGACATCGTCTCCACGAGTCCCAAGGAGCCAGGGTCCCCAAGGGCCCGTGACAGCACCCCCGAGGCTGGGCAAGAGAATGTTCACCTTTTCAGAAAAGACGGTGGAGGCTTCAAACAATGGAGCCCAGCAACACGTTGGGTCAAACATAGTCGCAACTCCCAAGTCGGGTGGTGAGAAGAGGAGATATACCTTTTTTGGGTCCCCATCTGCCGCTGAGAAGACCAATGAAACGGTGGTGGTGACTGTGGTGCCAGTTGTGAACCCGCCTGTGCCGGTCAGGCGCATCGAGACTGGCCTTGGGAAGCTGTGGGGCGTCACAGGTCTCACTCAGGCACAGTAGAGGGCAGTATGAAGAGTAAAAATGCTCATAGAGAGCTGATCAGAAGCCGCCAAACGGCGAGATACTACTCTGGGGGTTTCAGTAATGGCTTTTAGACGGCGGTCTAAGGTACCCTGTATACAAATACAAAGTAGAAATTTATTAGTAGCATTAAGCAGGCACACGGTGCAGTAGTCTCTGTCGTATTCGCACGGGTGGGATCTAGTACTTTAACACGCCGTGGACAAAATAATTGGGACTACAAGCTACCTAGGATCACACCTTAAGAATAATAGAAAAGGGCCTATCGACTATTTTTTTAAGGCTTATTACTATCTTTTAACATAGTAAAATTATCCTTTAAAGCCCATTAACTATCTTTTACAACTTATTAATTATTTATAAATACATACTCCCACTTTATAATATTAGTTTTTCTATCCACGACGTATTTAAGAACCCGCAATTATCTTACTCTATCTCCACTTCTTGATGATTTTAGTCAATTAAAAGTTGGAACAGGCAATCGCCAGTCGTTATATTATCAGAGTAGGTCATCAAAACAAAACTACCAAAAGGATATGCGGTTTATGTGGATCGAGCACATGACCTTCAGATTAATGATTGAAGTGGACTTCAGTCTGACGCTCTCCCAACTGAGCTAAACCCGCAATATTTCATAACTGTGGTGACGGTCCTTGGGTACCGGTAAACAGTGAGCATCGTGCGAGGAAGCTGCTAGGGATTTGTCAATGACAAAGCCACCATGACACCATCGGGCCGCAACAGATTGTGCCGGCACCGGTCAGGTCAAGTTCGGGCTTTGTGTTTGCCACTCCGAGCGGTGAAAAGCCAAGCCAAGTGTGCCGTGTCTCGAATCGTGGGGGGCACATTCCAGGTTCCATGGTCGCCGCATATGGGATGGGGTGTCCAAGACCCCTCTTTTTCGCAGCGTGTCTGTTACACCACCTACAACAATTGCAGCTGCCATGGCTAATCTGGCCCAAGATATTCAACATCGGGACACGAACCGGAGTGTTTGATTCGCCTGCTCACAGATCAAAGACCGAGGACCCTGTCGTCAGGTTATCGGATACAAAGAAGCAACAACAGTTTGGGCAGAGCTTGCGCATCTCATAACAAGCGGTCTGGCTACGACTAGACTGTCCGGCAACTTACCACTGTCAACAACAGAGAGTTGACGACACGGCTCAAGACCTCGGCCAAGCCATTCGTAAATGGGATAATGAAGCCTTTTCCGCCGGCCATTTCTCCGGCAGCTGCGACTGGTTCCAAGGCGGGAGTAGAAACCGAGCCAGTGTCAACCCTCCGCCGCCTTCTCCCCGCATCCCGTCCGCCAACGCGTATAGGGCCCGAGGTCGGGGTTCCGCGCCGTCGGCGGACGTACACCACTGCCGCTTGTGAAGCCTGCCGGAGGCGAAAGGCCAAGGTCTGCTGTCGGGTGTCCTTTTTTGCGGCCCAAGATTTTGAGCTGACTGGCGGCGCAGTGCAACGCAGAGCGCCCATCATGTGCATATTGCGTATCTGCCGACATTCAGTGCATGTATGACACGTCTGGCAGTAGCGAAACACACTCTCAAGCTCTCAAGCGCAAGTTCGGCGAGCTCGAGGCTCGGGCCGCCGTCTATGTTGAGCTTTACGAACTGCTTCGTGACCGGTCCGACATAGAATCAGCCGAAATATTCAAGCGGATCCGGGGAGGCGGCAGCCCGGGAAGTATCTTGCGCCGCATCAAAGAAGGCGATCTCCTACTCCAGCTCTCCCTGAAGCCCGAGACCCGTTACCGCTATGTATTTCCGTATGTCAAGGAAATGCCGCGGCACCTGTACCGCCCTGACAATCCCTATGTGGAGTCTTGCATCTACGAATGGTCGCCATTGTCATACAGCGGCCATGAGATCTCCAAGTCAGTCAGAAGGAGCGCCGATAACTCGCCGAGGAGCTCATCGTCGCCGGAACCTGGACCACAGAGCATCTATTTGATGCCCTATCATGCAGCTGAAGTTATCGATCCCCTGCTCAACGACATACGTCCCTCTAAATGGACCGTGGTCTGCAATGACGACGAGCTGATGCGCGGGCTCATCGCCTTCTGGCTGCGTTCGGAATACCAATGGATCGTCACGCTCCAGAAAGACTGTTTCTTGCAAGACATGTCAGCCATGCGCCGGGGTTGCTGCTCCTCGCTTCTTGTCAATGCTGTCCTCGCCAATGCAAGCGTAAGTGTGCAGACTCGCCTGTCAACCTTTTCAGAATCGACCTAACCGTGTGCCGAACAGATGGCTTACCCTTCCTTTCACAATCGTTATCAGTACTGGAGCCCTCACAACCTCGCATATCAGTTTATGGCCGAGGCCAAGAGGCTTTGGGAACTTGAAAGCGACACACCACGGTTGACCACCATCCAGGCTGCTATGCTCATGAATGTCAATACCAACATGAACGCGATGGACGAAATTGGTTTCAATTACACTAAGAGAGCAGTAGATATGGCACACTCCATCGGATTGTTGACGCCATCACGAGACATTCCTTCATTTGAGGGCCATGAGAACGCATCACAACGAAGAAAGGCGCTATCGCGAAACTTTACCGCCTGGGCATTATTCAACTTCCAGGCGTGGGCACCCCCGTTCATGCTATATGCCCACATAACCCGACTGCCCTGTACTGACACACAACTAGGCTCCATGTTTACGTATTGTTTGAGCCGCCGCTCATCAACAAGCCTCCGGATGTACCGCTACCTGATCCCGCGACCAATCCAGAATGGTACGGTCAGATTTGGCTGAAGTACCCAGGAGATACAGAGCTACATACGACACACTTTCCACAACTGTTCCAGGCCCAATGTCAAGTCCGAGTCATCATGAACGATATGTGGTCCGAGCGATTTGGTTCCTCGCGACAGAGTTCGCCCGAGGGAAGCAGCACCCTCCATCCCGCTACCCAGCTCGAACAAGCCAACCAGTTTTATGCTCGACTCAAGGCATGGTACGACGCATTGCCCGCGCCCCTTACCCCCGCGAGCATTGTATTCCCAAGCCAGATACTCCTGCAGTAGGTGGCTTTGCCCCATCCGCTATCTTGCTCCTCTTTTAACCATCTCTTAGCATTAACTATCAAAACATCCTCGCCAACTTGTATGAGTCCGTCACCATCACGGCTTCCAACGCAAACATGATCAATGCTATCAAGCAGAGCGCTTCCTGCAACTTTGAAACCCTGCTTCGCCTCTACTATCTCCGCCACGGATATGGCTGCGGCGACCAGTTCCTCGTTCAGCCCTTGAACACTCTTGGGTTCTGGTCTCTGGCCACTCTTCAGAGCATGCTCGAAAGTGATGAGCATGACTTTTATAATGACAGGGTCAAGGCCACCCAGTCCACTCTCCTGCTGGCAGCCAAAGGGCTTCACGAGCAGTCGTCTTCGTTTTATCTCGATCACGTCACTCTCCAACTGCTGCGCTCCAGGATGCGGCCAGTGGAAAGACAGCTGCTTGACAGCGAGGTTCTTTTTTACGACCGTGAATGCCACGCCGGTTATGATGATGCCGTTCAGGAAAGGCCGCCGCAACCGAGTACCCACTTCGAGAAAAAGGCGAAAGTGGAGGAAGCCGACAAGAAGAACAAGAGCCCGAATGATTCCCAGCCAGGACTGACCGCTGGTGGGCCTGGTGATGAGGTAGACCATCAAACAACAGCCAAGGAAGCGATTCGTGAAGTGAGGAGCAAATGGGTGGTAACTGTTAGAAGTGTCGACGACGACCCCGAGATACACCGGCTACAAAAGTTGGTAAGGGATCATTTGAAACTGGAACCTACCGGGGATTGCTCGGATGAGGATGAAGGGGTTGACTATTAGTCGAGTCTCGAGCAGAATGCAGTCTGAGAGCAAGGAGACAAGGGGTCGTCCTGCTGCTTCCAAGTACAGCATCATATCGAGTATATGCTGTGCCAGTCGTTGCATTGTTCCGGATCTGAGCGCAGGCTAGGTAGTCAACGAAATCGACGAAATTGCTTCTGATCCTAATGCTCCCGCCCACACACCGGAGAGGGACGTAAACTGTTGCACACCGACGATGCCTGTGCTGTGACATCTCGAAGAGACATACGGTCTCTCCTCTGCCGTGCCGTGCTGTGACTGCCCTTTTGCACGGGAGGTAAAAAGGCGACAGCTCGGGCAACTGCTTCAAATCCATTCCCAGATGTTGAAGAGACAACTAAACGTTACTCTGCTATGGATGAGCCGTACGATCAGTGTCCCTGTCTCGGTGTGTAAGCGAAGCGGAGTGATTCGGCTGATAACATGTGATGAAATCAGCCTGGACGCTGTAGTGTCGGGGCCTCTTAGAGATCTGTTCCCCTTCCACGCAGCCAGTGCCAAGACCACAGCTTACCTACCTAATCATGGATCGCCGTCAGTCGGGTGTCTCCGCCGATACCAATCAGTGGACCTCCCGTCCCCTCCACAGCGCCAGTGCCTGGCCAAGCGCAACGTTTTATCTTGGCACCTCCGACCTCCCTCTCATGGCCGTCGACCTTCCCAATCCGACCCGCGTCGTCGCCGCTACCACAGACTCGCATGTTCCGTACCACCACCTGCCGAAAAGCCCGGGAAAACGGTTGATCGCCATGTCGTGACCAGCGCGGGGAAGGTGCCATAAGACGGCAACACCTGGGCGCACCGCAAGCTCGGGGCTCCGGGGCGCCACGAATAAAAGGCGTCCTGGCCTGCTGGTGTCGCGTGTGCCTGTTTATCCCCATGAACTGGAGAGTCCTAGACCGCCGGCATCATGAAGTTCCTCCAGACAGCCACGGCCCTCGCGTCGTTGGCTTCGGCCGTTGCCGCCAATGGTGGCCCGGGCAGGCAGAAGCCCTTGATCAACTCCAAGAAGCTCCAGTCCGACATCACCACCAAGGGGTAGGTCACCCTGGTCCCTGCCGCGGGGCTCGAGGCTAACGCTCAATACCATTGCAGCCTCATGTCCAACCTGGAACGTCTGAACACGATTGCCTTTGCGAACGGCGGCAACCGCGCTTTCGGCCTTCCCGGCTACGCCGCTTCGGTCGATTTTGTATGGTCGCAAATCTCCAAGGTCAAGGGCGCCAAGGCGTGGAAGCAAGACTTCCCAGCCCTGTTCAACTTTGTTGAGTCCATCTCGCTCAACGTCGCCGGTGACGACATTTACGTCTACGGCCTGACCTACTCGCCCTCGACGAGCGCCGAAGGCATCACGGCCGAGATTGTGGCTGGCCCCGAGGGCGCTGCTGGCTGCGACGATGCTTCCTACAGCGACCTGGATGTGAAGGGCAAGATCGTGCTGGTCCAGAGGTTCCGTTGCCCAACAGGCGGCACCCTCGCTGGAAGGCTGCTCCCTGCTGCCCGTGCCGGTGCCGTCGCTGTCATCATCTACCATGACATCACGACGAACGTGACTGCTGGTTCATTGTCGGCTCCCAGCCCTGAGCACGTCCCTGGCGGCTTCATCAACCTGGTCGATGGCGAGCGCATCAAGGCGCGCCTTGCGGCCGGCGAGACTTTGGAGGCTACCTTCCAGCAGACTCAGGTTATCGAGACGAGGATCACACAGAATGTGTTTGTGGAGCTGGAGGGTGGCGACAAGGACAATGTTGTTGTGGTGAGTGCGGGCTCTACTGCGACTTTGCTCCAGAAAGGATGGCAAGCCGGCTGACATTTATGCAACTAGCTCGGCGCACATTTAGACAGTGTACAAGCTGGACCAGGCATAAATGACGACGGTTAGTTAGGATACGCCCCGATGCCGGCGCGCTCTCGAAGTAGTCAACTGACCATCTGTAGGCTCCGGCACCAGTCTGCTTCTCGAGCTCTTCAAGGCCGCTAGCAAGTATCGCACCAAGAACAAGGTCCGCTTCGCCTGGTGGGGCGCCGAGGAGAACGGTCTGCTTGGGTCTCGCTTCTACACCCAGAGCCTCACTAGCAAGGAGGCCGATCAGATCCTAGCCTACCTCAACTTTGACATGGTCGCCAAGGGCTTCATTGGTGTCGGCGATGCTGATGGCAGCTCCCACGGCAGTGTCGGCCCCCCAGGGTCTGAGGTCATTGAGCGCATCTACAACGAACACTTTCAGACGCAGGGCATTGCTGTCACTCCGGCCGTTGTCACGAACGGAAGCGATTACGCTTCGTTCTGGCAGGTCCTGAACAAGCCCTTCGGCTTCCTTCATACAGGTACCGGGGTGGAACAAGATCCGTGCTACCACCAGGCGTGTGACACGATCACCAACCCTGATCCCAAGACTATCACCATCAACGCCAAGGTAAGACATTTGGCCCGCGGTTGCGGTTTTATTCTTGTGTGCGTCTTCTAACGCAAATATT
Organism: Triangularia verruculosa; assembly: GCA_033296885.1. NCBI lineage: Eukaryota > Fungi > Ascomycota > Sordariomycetes > Sordariales > Podosporaceae > Triangularia > Triangularia verruculosa. The sequence goes on along the minus strand of MU863985.1, from coordinate 21,749 downwards.
ATAGGCTGCCGCCCACATGCTGAGCGTCCTGTCGGTCGATGGCACCAAGCTCATCCCCAAGACCAAGCAAAATGCAACCATGTTCGCAGAGATCCGCATGCATGGAGTCGGACCGGATGTTGTCCGAATTGAGGAGCTCGAGGCGCTGGGAGAGAGACATCTTGGGTGCGGCCACGATATTTAAACGGCACGGACCGAGTCCAGTGTTGGCAGGAGTAAAGCCAACACCACCTCATGCCATAAGCCTTAACTCGTAGTATAATTAGGCCCTCATGTATCAGCCAACATGATTGCAAAAACAAAACACACCCCTTTCCACGTGCGTGTCTCGATGGTCAGCTTGGATTTGGATAATTTGCAGTGTTACAATCGCTGGACTGGCACGTGTAACAAGGCCCCGTCGTTGATAGGCCATTCTGGGAAGGCCGTGGCAGCGCCTCTTGGCATCCGACTCGGCCGCCCAAACGGGAAGGTCGGGCATGTCTGCGCTTGCCTGCTCATCATCTCGGGATTCAGGGTCCAAGTCGGCAAGCCTGGGCCAGTGAGAGGGACCAATTCACTTCTGAAATGGATTCGCCATCCTCGGAACCGATAAACGATACTGACGTTACATGTCTCTGTGTCGATCGCCGTCATACATCGCATTCCAAGACAGGTATATTATTAACCCAAGGCGCGTGTTTTGTTGCAATGCATCTCTTCTGTTCCATCCTCGGCGTTTCCCTCTCTTGCCTGCCCTTGCTTTCTGCACAGGCTCATTTATGTCACTCATTTTCGATCCCGAGTGAGCCCCAACGCCAGGAAAGAACAAGATGCTATCCCTCAAGGGCCTCGTCCTATGGGCAGCAGCAGCAACCGCTGGCTCAGTCAGCCTCGAGGAAGTTGGATCGCCAGAGCACCTCGTTAGCCGCCGTAAGCTCTCGAGACGCTTCATCGATGACAACGGCAACTACAACATAACATTTTTTCACATTAATGATGTCCACGCCCATCTTGACGAGTTTTCCTCCTCCGGCACGGACTGCACCCGTCCAGAAAGAGGTTGCTTTGGGGGGTATGCACGCATTAAGCATTTTTTGAGCGAATCCCGCCCATCCCATCCGGACTCGTTGCTCTTGAATGCGGGTGACGAGTTTCAGGGTACCATGTTCTTTTCCTACTACGGCGGTGAGAAGATCGCCGAGACGCTCAACCAGATCGGTTTCGACGCCATGACGCTGGGCAACCACGAGTTCGACCGGGGTGACGATCACTTGGGGGAATTTCTTGGCAACCTCACCTTTCCCGTCGTGTCTGCCAACATCAAGTCCGACCATGCGGTCCTGAACAAGACCATCAAGCCATTTCATTACTTTGAACAGTATGAGTTGGCCGTCATCGGCGTCACCACCGAGACGACTCCGGGAATCGCCAACCCAGGGCCGGGAACGACCTTTGCAGATCCTGTAAAGAGCGTTCAAGAGACGATTGATTATCTGAGGGGGGAGTTGGGCGTGAAGAGGATCGCGGCCTTGACCCACATTGGATATGAGGAGGATCAACGGCTGGCGCGGGAGACCAAGGGCCTGTACTTGATCATGGGGGGCCACAGCCACACCCCGTTGGGAGACTTTGCCGGTGCGGTGGGCAAGTACCCAACCATTGTAGAGAACTCGGAGGGCGAGGAAGTGTTCATCGTGCAGGCATATCGGTGGGGGGAGTATCTTGGCTACATCGACGTCACTTTCGAAGACTCTGGGAAGATCCTCGAGTATCATGGGGCGCCTATTCACTTGACAAACACGACGGCTCAAGACGAGGACTTGCAAAGCCAGATCGACGAATGGAGGAAGCCGTTTGAGGAGTTTGCTGCCCAAGTAGTGGGAGAGAGCAAGGTGGTGTTGGACCAGTCTTTGTGTGCGACGCAGGAATGCCTGCTGGGTGATTTCATGGCCGAGTATGTACCCCCTCTGCGCCTTTTGATACACGTATGGATCCGGGCTTACCCTGTGAAAATGCAGCGCCATGCTCCAATACCGAGTTAACAACACCACTCCTGAGACTGCTCCCGCTTTCGCGGTCATCAACGCCGGTGGCGTGCGCGCCACCATTGACGAGGGACCCATAACGCGAGGGGAGGTTCTCACGTCGTTCCCCTTCGGCAACGCCATTGTCGAAATCTCCATGTCGGGCGAACGGCTGTGGTCGACTCTCGAGGGCATCATGTCCAAAGTCAACCAAGCCAACGGCCGCCCGGTTACTTCCTTCTTGCAGGTCAGCCGCGGAATTGTTATTGAGTACAACCCTGATGCCACCGCCACAACCAAGCTCGTTGCTGTTACGATTGGCGGAAAGCCCTTGGACAAGACAGCCGAGTACCGAATTGTGACTCTGGACTTCCTGGCTGGAGGAGGTGATAACTTCTTTGCTCCCGCTTTCGCAAACCCCATTGTCCTTGACACCCAAGACCAGATTTTGGTGGACTATATTGGATACAAGACACCGATTGACGTCCAGCTGGAGGGCAGAATCAAGCCGATCAGCAGATGCAGACAAAAGTTTCTTGCTCGGAAAGCCAAGCGGGCAACAGGTCAGGGCCATTGAGAGCCTTGTGTATGAATTCGTGTAGCAGATATGGCGCTGAAGCGGCGTGGCATGGTTGATACTGTGATGGATGGATACCTACTTGTAAATGGATACTTTTAGAAGTCTAAATCTCATTAGAACATTTAATCGGTACGTTTCTATATGGGCATTGTTTTGTATCTTAAAATGAGGGTCGTCTTGTCGTTGTAACACGGGAATGTTTGTGCATTTTTCACACGAGTTGTTAGCTAGGTATATTTTCTATTTCCAATGACGTGTGTTTGCCACAACTTAAGGTACCTTACCTCCTATACCTATGTACCGAGCATGAGCTGGCACGTAGCAAAGCCGACCATCTCCGCCCATATTCCGAGATCCCCCATAATTTTCCGCGGGCCGCTTACATACAGGTCTGACAAAACACTTCTGCCGTGGCGAAATGTGGGAAGCAACCAGAAGCTAAGTTTAAACTTTGAAGCTATTCCCAGGCCGCGGGGAGAAAGTGGGGAGCTGTGGGCCTGCAAGCCCGGGCCCCAACTGCCATGACGCGGACGCGGGGCAGGCCATTGAGACCCCTGCCGGCGACGGTCTTGGCATCGAAACGTCCCTCGTCCATCTCTGAGGAGGAGCTCCCAATCGACAAGGCAACAGGGCGGCCATGAGACGGACAAGAGAACCAATGTGGAAGCTCTGCTGCAGCATTTCCGTCTTACATCCGAACCCCGAGCACGAAAGCGTCCCACCAATCAGCATCACCGCATTTCATCAAGGACCGTTTTGGGCATCTGTGCACCTTTATGGCCACCTGCCACCTGGTGAAGGTCAGGACAGCACACCCAACAGCCGTTTGTGGTAATTCCAGACCCTTGACTACTACATCGGCTTCCAATGATTGCCACAATGCTTTGGGGACGTGACAGCGGCGACTGCTGAATAATACATGCCCTCGCTGTCACCGGTTCTCGAAATAGATGGCCATATCTTGGAAGAAGGCGGGGCAAAATGTCGCGATGTTGCCCCTCACCGTGCGGGGTTTGACGTGACAGTCTGGGCGGTACTTGGTGTTTGTGTGTGGTTGTCCGGGGAAGAGCGGGGTCGGGGACTGTTCTAAGATCCAGATGCTTCGACCGCGATCTGCAGCTCCCGTCGGACCCCTCCGGCCCTCTTTCCATCTCCATTTATATTCCTCCCACCAGCGGCCTGTGTGGCTTTACCTTTCTCTCGTTTCTCTCCAACACTTTGTCTGCATTGCAAGCTTGTCGGGCTTTGTTTTGCACCACTTGTTTAACCTACTGCATCCTATATCACCAAGGCTTCATCAACGTATATCGCCAACATGGGAGAATGCCCCGTCAACCACTCCAGGTCGGCCAATGTCGCTGGCGGCGGCACGCGTAACCAGGATTGGTGGCCCAACCAGCTGCGTCTCAACATCCTCCGCCAACACACGGCCGCCTCGGACCCCTTTGGCAAGGAACTCGACTATGCCGCCGCTTTCAAGACGCTCGACTACGATGCCCTCAAGAAAGACCTGACCGAACTCATGACCAACTCGCAGGACTGGTGGCCTGCCGACTTTGGACACTATGGTGGTCTCTTCATCAGAATGGCCTGGCACAGTGCCGGCACCTACCGCGTCTTCGATGGTCGTGGAGGTGGTGGCCAGGGTCAGCAACGCTTTGCTCCTCTCAACAGCTGGCCCGACAACGTCAGTCTCGACAAGGCCCGCCGCCTGCTGTGGCCCATCAAGCAAAAGTACGGCAACAAGATCTCGTGGGCTGATCTCATCCTCCTGACGGGCAACGTTGCTCTCGAGTCCATGGGCTTCAAGACGTTTGGTTTCGCTGGTGGCCGTCCCGACACATGGGAGGCCGACGAGGCTGCATACTGGGGCGGCGAAACCACATGGCTGGGCAACGAGGCCCGTTACGCCCATGGCCAGGAGGGTATCGCCGGAAAGGGCATCGTCTCGGGTGACGAGTCTAAGAAGAACCACACCGACATCCACAACCGCGAACTTGAGTCGCCTCTAGCCGCTGCCCACATGGGTTTGATCTATGTCAACCCCGAAGGCCCCGATGGCAACCCCGATCCCATTGCTGCTGCCCGCGATATCCGGGTCACCTTTGGCCGCATGGCTATGGATGACGAGGAGACGGTGGCTCTGATCGCCGGCGGCCACACATTCGGCAAGACGCACGGCGCTGCCCCCGCCGACAATGTCGGTGCCGAACCCGAGGCGGCGTCCATCGAACAGCAAGGCTTCGGCTGGAGCAACAAATACGGCGCGGGCAAGGGCCCAGACACCATCACATCTGGCCTCGAGGTCATTTGGACCAAGAACCCCACCAAGTGGACCAACCAGTTCTTTGAGTACCTTTTCAAGTACGAGTGGGAGCTCACCAAGTCCCCGGCTGGTGCCAACCAGTGGGTAGCCAAGAATGCGGAGCCCTTCATCCCTGATGCCTTCGACCCCAACAAGAAGCATCTCCCCCGTATGCTGACCACCGATCTTTCTCTTCGCTTCGACCCTGGCTTCGAGAAGATCTCGCGTCGCTTCTTGGAGCACCCCGACCAGTTTGCCGATGCCTTTGCTCGTGCCTGGTTCAAGCTTCTGCACCGTGACATGGGCCCGAGATCGCGCTGGGTCGGCCCCGAGATCCCATCCGAAGTTCTCCTCTGGGAAGATCCCGTCCCCCCTCTTGACCACCCTGTGATTGATGGCAATGATGTCGCTGCCATCAAGCGTGAGATTCTAGCCGCCGGCATCGCGCCACACAAGCTCATCTCAACGGCGTGGGCCTCGGCCTCCACCTTCCGTGGCAGCGACAAGCGCGGTGGTGCTAATGGTGCACGCATCCGCCTGGCTCCTCAGAAGGACTGGAAGGTAAACAACCCTGCGCAGCTTGCCGAGGTTCTTGCGGCCTTGGAGAAAGTGCAGAAGAGGTTCAACGAGCAGGCTACCGGTGGCAAAAAGGTGTCGCTCGCCGATGTCATCGTCCTTGGCGGTGTCGCTGCCTTGGAGCAAGCTGCAGGTGTATCAGTACCCTTCACTCCTGGCCGCACCGACGCCTCTCAGGAGCAGACCGATATTCACTCCTTTGAGCATCTCGAGCCTTATGCCGACGGTTTCCGCAACTACGGTCATGGCAATGGACGCGTCAAGACTGAGCAGTACCTCGTGGACCGGGCTCATCTCTTGACTCTCACAGCACCCGAACTTGCTGTGCTTGTTGGTGGTTTGAGAGTCCTCGGCGCCAACTATGACGGTTCCAACCACGGCGTCTTCACTTCCCAGCCGGGCAAACTTACCAATGACTTCTTCGTCAACCTCCTGGACCTCAACACAGAGTGGACCAACGTTGATGGCGAAGGCGAGGTCTTCGAGGGCAAGGATCGCAAGACCGGCCAGAAGAAGTGGACTGGCACACGTGCCGACCTCATCTTCGGTTCTCATTCCGAGCTCCGTGCCATCGCCGAGGTGTATGGCAGTGCTGATGGGCATGAGAAGTTTGTCAAGGATTTTGTGGCGGCTTGGGACAAGGTCATGAACCTCGACCGGTTCGACCTCAAGCAGGGTGCTGGATCGACCCCCAAGCTCTGATTACTCGGGCAACTATGCCTCATGTCATGTTAAGGACTTTAATGCTGTGAATGAAGTAATGAATCAAACTTTTGCTCAGTCTGTGGTATATGTACCTAGTTGATCTTGAATGCATGTAGACAAGGCACAGAATTATTGACACTCCTGTCCGGGCCAGTTTCCTCGAAGCATGATTAGTAGGCATAATAGGATAGTTCATATGCCATTCAAGCACTATAAAAGTAAAAGACTTAGTATTGCAGACGATAAATATACTAGTAAAAGATAATTAAGCGGTGTTAAAGGATAGTTTAAAGGCGTTGGAAAGGCATTAAAAGCGGTAAAACATCATCTATAGGCGTTAAAAGATAATTCAAAGGCGTTGAAAAACAGTGTAAAGGTAGTAAAAAAAGGTTTAAAGTCGTGAGAGGTTAGTGATAAATCCTTTAAAGATAGTTAATAAGCCTTTTTATAATTCTAAAGGAATAATATTCCCAACTTATAGTACTACTTGTTTTGTCGACGGCGTAGAATAAATACCCAGCAATATGTATCTAGGTTGGATAATTATACAAAGACTCCAAGGCTACCATCTGCTCGTTGTTATAAAACCAATCTTCCAGCTGCATCTCATTCCCCAGCCACATCACTGGGTTAGCCGCTCGTACCTCGGGAAGGTCCCCTCCTTCTTGGGCGTTGCCCTGCCCTTGACTGGCTATGTTCTGCTCCCACTGATCTGCAGGCCCTAGATTGGAAAAGCCTAGCGTTCCAAGATAGGCATCGACCTCAATTGCTGCCTGACTTGATGTATGAATTTGATCTGGCCCTTCACGCCACAGGCCTGCACCTTGCCCATCTTGGCCAGAGGAGACATGGACCGCGGCCACGCCGACCAAAACCTGGAAAAGGCGACGAAACCGTTCTACAGATTCTGTGACGCTTGACTCGTACTGCAAAGACGTGACAAATGCCTGCAGTCGAGCAAGATCATCCTTGTCCTTTGTTTCAATTACCTGGCAAAAGAGAACGATGAAGGGAACGAAGGGGGCCATCAAAATGGTCCAATGCATGTATGTAGAAAATAACCCGCAGTTCGTGACCTCAACTAAACGCATGCATTCTTGATGGCGTTCCAGTGTTTTCCTTGCCACGTCAATGCACTCTTTTGAAAAAGTGGTGGTGCTCCCGGGTGGATTGGGGACTGAGCGGAGGACGAGTGTCAAGAGGCTGAGACGCAACACATGGTCGGATACGAGGAAGAAGTCGGTCAGGTCATTGCCAGCATGTTCGCGGCAGTACGGGCTCCATTGTTTCTTCGATTCAGTCATCATTAGATTTGAGATTTATTTACGCAATCATCGGCGGGGGTGACACTTACAATTACCTCTGCCGTCTTGGCTTCCACTTCTTCCAACCGACCTACCAGCGTTTTCACCCTTGCTCTTTTCACGCTCTCGGGCTGCGACACAGCCTCAGAACAGTACAGCATTTCGTAGACTTGCCCCTGTATTCTGGCAGACAAGACCCACAACAGAAAGAAAGAGGTGATGCCGAAACTGCCGGGGTCATCCGTTGAAGGATATGAAACACTGATGTCGTAATCCTGAATGCTGGAAGAACGTCCGAGGCGGAGCGACAAGTTCTTATCAACAATATAGACAGACCAGAAAAGGAAGTGCCGCCTGTGGCGATCACTAGAGATTTTGTCCCCTCCTGAGTTAAAGAGGACGTACCCATCATCCCGGTGATAACCCAGCGTCAAGCACAGTTCGGCAGCTTTGGACGCGAGAATCCACGCTAGGGAGGGTTTGGATAGTTCGACGGCATAAAAAGCGCCCGATAAAAGAGCGCTGATGGTCTCGTCGTTCGCAGGAAGATGTAATGGCAAATGTGCCAGGGCCGTTTCGACGTTCTTGCCGCATTGCTGGGCATGCTCAAGGAATTCCTTCTTGTGATCCCGATCCACTTGCCCACACGCCCAAAACAAGAAGTGAAGGCCGACGTTAATACTGATGATGGTGACCAAATCACTGTCATCTCTCATGAATGCCGAGAAAACACTGTCCTGAAACTCCTTCAGGGGCATCAGCTCGCACACCCATGCCAGGCACATGACTTCAAAAGACTTTGCCATTCGCAGGACTTGGACGACGCTTTGAATAGGGGGCAACTTGCAATCTTCCAAAGGCAAAGACTTGGCAGGCGCGGCGTGTGGATAACGCATCTCATCCGCGGCTGGCTGTCTCTTCATGGCCTCGACAATGACACGAAGGGCATCCAGCCGCTCACGCATCTCGGGTTGCGAGTCCCTGTCATGCACAGCCTTTTGGAGAAATTCGTCAGCAAAAGCCGTCTGTGCTGTCAGCGATGAGTTGCCTTCCACCATAGGCGGAGTTGGGTTTGGTTGGGTGTGGATCGAGTTGACATGCGTGGCCGCACTCGATGATGCCGGGCTTGCTGTGGCGGCCGATGGTGTGGCAGGCACCGAGAGGGCAGCAGGGGCCTGGGCTTTCGTGACTGTCGTCCCGCTTGTTGAGTTGTTGGGGGATGGCGGACGAAGTTGGACGTCGGGAATGGTGCGGGAAGTCGAGGTTTGCTGTGTCTTGAGCTCTCGCAGCAAATCGAGAATTTCGTCCAGGCGGTTGTCAAGGTGGTCGATCTTTTGTTCGCTGCAACACCAAAGTCGAGTAAGTGGCACGTACAAGCATCACGAAGGTAGTCACTGCCGTACTACTGATGACTCAACAAAATGCGAGCTCTCTTCTCCCTGGGGCGTATTTCGTTGTAGACACATTCGATCTTCGATCTTGAACAATTTCCACATGGCCCGGGTATTTTGCGGTCGCAGCCTATCTACCACACCATTCAGCCACATGAGCAAAGTCTGGCTGTCCCAGGTCGGAAGTGAACACCCACCTTGCGTGCTCGACAAGCATTGCACTAAATGAGGTGTGGTCAATTCGCTGACACTTCACTTTCAGGAGGGGCAGAGGGTTCACGAACTGCGCGGGGAACCACCGATGCAACCTCGATCGGTGGAGAAGCCGTCGAACCGCTCATCGCTATTCCCTATGTTGAAGCTAGGTGGGCATGGGGCAATCCTGTTGGTGAAAAAAGATGAATGTCTTTTTGGAAGTGGCTTCCCGCGGGGCCCGAGACACGCGGGCCGAAGGTCTTTATGGTGACGAAAGGTGCGATCGGATCCCGCGGGCCCGAGACCGCACGGGCCACACACCCATCCCTGCCTACCTTAATCAAAGGCATCTGCCAAGAACTTCGTTGCGAACCCCTGAGATGAACTGACGTTGCTGCCTTGCGTCAGTTCGGACAACGGACAGTTGACTGACCGACTGTGCTTTGCCTGTTGTGGCTCGCCGTGTCCAAGTCTTCGCCTGCTCCACGGAGTTTGCAACCCTTGGCATCTTCCATTACCCTTGGCGCCAAGCAGCTCTTCCAGCTCTAATTTCCTTCATGCTATTCTTTTCTTCAAAAAGATCACCATCCCCTGCCAATGGCTGAGTGACGCATGCCTAGGTATCATCTCGACGTTTTGATCATCAAAGGCGTCAAACACGGCGATGGCGGCAGAAACGGAAAAGCCAAGAACCCCTTCAGGGCAGTCCGAGACTGTGACGGATTCCGCTGTGGAAGTCGACCCATCAGCAACAGAACCTGACAAGGAGGAATCCAAAGGTGGCTACTGGGTAAGTACCACCCCACCCACCGAATTCCATCCGCAACTAACATTGCCAAAGAGGATATTTAGCTATGCCGGGACTGTCGAGAAGAGCATTCAAGCGGTGGCTGCTGTTGCAGCCATCTGCTCAGGCGTTGGCATGGCTATGCAAAACCTCATTTTCGGCATGTTTGTAACAGTCATCACCGACTACGTCTCAGGGGCCTCGGGCAAGGAGGTGTTTATGGATGATGTCTCGCAGCTAGCGTACGTGGAGCAGCAACTGTGATTCAAGCCTGGGTACTAGCTAACACTGTTACAGGCTTTACTTTGTTTACCTCGGAATTGCCCGCTTCGTTCTAGCTTACATTTACAACACCCTGTTTACCTACGCCGGCTATCGCGTGGTCCGCAACATCCGCCGCGCTTACCTACGTGCCGCCCTTTCTCAGGATGTCGCCTTCTTCGACCTCGGCACCTCTGGCAGTATCGCCGCGCAGGCATCGTCCAACGGGAAACTGGTGCAGAGCGGCATTTCTGAGAAGCTGGGCCTCACTTTCCAAGGACTCGCTGCTTTTGTGGCGTCCTTCATCGTCGCATTCGTCACCAACTGGAAGCTTACTCTGATATGTCTCTGCATTGCGCCCGCTACCATTCTCGTCATGTCTACTGTCGCCACGATTTACGCCGGCTTTGAGACCAAGATCCTCGACATCTATTCGCAGGCCAACTCATTTGCCGAAGGCGTGCTTGCCAACGCCAAGACGGTCCACGCTTTTGGCATGAGAGGGCGACTGGTTGACCGCTTCAACCAGTACCTTGATGAAGCAGGAGTTTGGGGGCGTAAGATTTCACCCCTTTTGGGCATCTTGATGTCGGCCGAATATTGCATCATTTATCTGGGGATGGCTCTGGCCTTTTGGCAAGGTGTTAAGATGTTGGCAAACGGTGAACTGGCGGCGGGTGAGATATTCACCGTTTTATTCGCCGTCGTCATTGCCACGATATCCATCACCATGCTCGCTCCCTATGCGATTGACTTCAGCCGGGCCTCGACGGCTGCGGCACAACTCTTCAAGTTGATCGACACGGTTTCCAAGATCGATCCGTTCGATGAGTCTGGGGATCAGCCCGAGGAGGTGGAAGGCCTCATCACACTGGAAAACGTCTCCTTTGCCTACCCATCAAGGCCCAAGGCCAAGGTGTTGGACGACTTTAGCCTCACGATTCCGGCAGGAAAGGTGACTGCTTTGGTCGGAGCAAGCGGGTCTGGCAAGAGCACAATTGTTGGTCTTTTGGAACGCTGGTACAATCCCTTGTCTGGCTCCATCAAGCTTGATGGGCGTCCTATCGACCAGCTGAATCTCCACTGGCTCCGCAGGAAGGTTCGGTTGGTGCAACAGGAACCTGTCCTCTTCCAAGGAACCGTATTCCAAAACATCGCACACGGCCTCATTGGAACGCCTCTGGAGCACAGTTCTCGTGAGGAGCAGATGGCCCGCGTGGAAGAGGCGGCGAAAATGGCCTTTGCTCATGACTTTATCATGGAACTCCCCCAAGGTTACGACACAGAGATCGGACAGAGAGGCTCAGGCCTTTCAGGTGGGCAGAAACAACGTGTGGCTATTGCTCGGAGTGTGGTTTCCCAACCCAAGGTGCTCCTCTTGGACGAGGCAACAAGTGCCCTTGATCCTAATTCAGAGGGTGCGGTCCAGAAGGCTCTTGACAGGGCCGCCGAGGGCCGCACCACCCTTGTCATTGCGCATAAGTTAGCGACTATTAAAAAGGCCGACAACATTGTGGTAATGCAAACAGGCAGGATTGTCGAACAGGGAACTCACGAGGGACTCATCGCCAAGGACGGCGCCTACGCCAAACTGGTACGGGCTCAAAATTTGGCTGTTGCAGCTCGAAAGAACGGATCCGACACTGAAGGGTCTCGCGAAGAAATCGATAGTCAAGACGAGGGCGAGGATGACGATGAGGGTCGCCATCCGGTGGAATTGACCAAAACAATGACGCGCTACCCAACAACAGACCGAGCCCGATTGGACGAACAAAAACATCGTGACGATTTCCAGAAACACAAGCACGTCGGATTGTTGACTGTCATTGCCCGGCTGGTAAAGTCCACCCCCGAATTGAATCTGATGTATTTCGGGCTCTTCTTGGGCTGTTTGGGAGCCGCTGCTGCCTTCCCCGGTCAGGCAATCCTGATGGCTCAGGTCATGGATGTGTTTACTTTGACCGGCGACGAGATGATTGACCGTGGAAATTTCTATGCCTGCATGTTCATTGTCATGGCAGGCGGCTGTCTTTTTGTCTACTTCATTTTGGGATGGTGCTGTAATGTAATCGCCCAGACGTTGACGCGCAAGCTCCGCCGCCAAGTGTTTGACGATTTACTGCGCCAAGATATACAATTCTTCGACCGCCCCGAAAACTCAACAGGCTCTCTGGTCAGCCACGTAGAATCGGATCCCCAGGGAATCTTTGAGCTGATGGGTATCAACGTTGGGCTCATTTTGATCTCCGTCCTCAACCTCGGGGCTTGCAGCATCTTGGCCATTGTCCACAGCTGGAAGTTGGGTCTCGTCGTCGTCCTTGGTGGAATGCCACCTCTCGCATTTTCTGGCTGGTACAAGATCCGACTAGACGTGAAATTGGATCAGATGGTCTCTGAGCGGCATTCGAAGTCTTCCGGGATTGCTTCCGAGAGCATCAACGCCATCCGGACCGTCTCTTCGCTGACCTTGGAAGAAAAGGTCCTCGAACGATACACAGTGGAACTTGATCACGCCGTTGCCGGCTCCGTCAAACCTCTGACCCTGATCATGACCTGCTTTGCCTTCACCCAAGGGATTGAATACTGGTTCATGGCTTTGGGGTTCTGGTACGGCTGCAACCTGGTTTCGTCAGGTCAGACCACCATGTACGACTTCTTTGTAGCTTTCCTCGGGGTCTTTCTATCTTCACAAGCCGCGTCACAATTCTTTGCCTTTTCAACAAGCATTACCAAAGGACAGAACTCGGCGAATTACATCTTTTGGCTCTCCGAATTGCAAGCCACCGTCAAAGAGACACCAGAGAACCGTGACAACAAACCCTCGTCTGGTGGGCCCATCCAGCTCGATAATGTTCGCTTTTCCTATCCTCTTCGTCCGGATACTACTGTCCTACGAGGCATAGATTTAGAGGTAAGAGCTTTGGTGGATGTAACCCTAAGCCTAAGACTGACATTTATAACAGATCACAAAAGGACAGTTCATCGCCGTTGTTGGTGCTTCTGGTTGCGGCAAATCTACCATCATCGGTCTTCTTGAACGCTTCTATGACGCTTCCACTGGAACCGTCCGTATCGCCTCCGACGCTCTCCCAACTCTCAACCCCCGGCATTACCGCGCGATAGTCTCTCTCGTCCAACAAGAACCAACGCTTTTTCAGGGCTCGATTCAAGACAATGTGGCTTTAGGGCTCGATGAAAGTGACATGCCCACGGAGAAAGATGCCGAGTTGTCGACTCGAGTCGAGGCTGCACTTCGCGCCGCAAATGCCTGGGACTTTGTCTGCTCTCTTCCAGATGGCGTGGCGACTTTTGCCGGTCCTTCCGGTAGCTTACTGAGCGGTGGACAGCGGCAACGTATTTGTATTGCCCGCGCTCTGATCCGTAACCCTCAGATTCTGCTCCTCGATGAGGCAACCAGTGCTCTCGATTCCACGAGCGAGCGGATTGTGCAAGAAGCCCTAGCCGAAGCAGCAAAGGAGGGTGACCGGATCACCGTCGCCGTTGCTCACCGACTGAGCACCATCAAGGATGCAGATCTTATCTGCGTCTTCCACGCTGGGAAGATTGTAGAAGCGGGTACACACGCCGAGCTTATGGCTCAAGGGACAATCTACGCAAAGATGTGCGAGTCCCAGAATCTAGATTAATACTTGTTATTTATTCTTTCCGACGCAACTTATCCATTTCTTTAAATTAGAATTAGAGTGACAGTTTTAGGACCCCCCGATTTATCTTTTAAGCCTTTAAACTATCCTTTAAGCCTTTTGACTATCTTTTAAGGCCTTTTAACTATATTTTAAGGCATTTTAACGATATTTTAAGCCTTTAACTATTTTTAAAAGCCTTTTAATTATCTTTTAAGGTCTTTTAGTTATTTCTTAAGCTTTTTAACTATCTTTAAAAGCCTTATAATTATCTTTGAAACCTTTTAATTATCCTTTAAAGCTTTATAATTATCTTTAAAGCCTTTTAACTATTTTTAAAAGCCTTTTAACTATGTTTTAAAGTCTTTTAATTATTTTTAAGCCTTTTAACTATCTTTAAAAGCCTTATAATTATCTTTTAAGCCTTTTAACTATCCTTTAAAGCCTTTTAACTATCTTTTAAGGCCTTTTAACCATCCTTTAATATTATATATCTACTTTGCAATACTAGTTATTTTGTTTAGGATGTATATGGCTCGGGGGGTCCTAACAGATAAATCGGGGGGTCCTAAAACTATCGGTCTAGAATACTACACCTCCGCTTTCGGACTCACGCCTATCCCAGCGGCGTCGGCGAAGTCCTTTTTGTATTTTGCTCCTCCCACTTCTTTGCCTCTTTTCCTCAAGGTGCTTAAGTTTGATACGGACGAAGAGGCTGTTGAGTTCACCGAGCTCCACGGTTTTGAGACGTCGACATGGGTTCCTCCCAACAGGCCTCCAGTGACTCAGCCATACCTGCTTCTCAACAACAAGAAGAAGGTTGTGTTGTCACCACGAGTCCCTCAGGCTTACTCTGGGAAGATTGTGGAGCGGAAACGTACCACGCAGTCTTGCCGTATGTTATCTGCAAAACCATCTACGAAGCGGGGGAGAGCAGGCCCTGAGTTTTTCGGGGATCTCCTTGAAGGAGAGGGGTTGTATGTGTAGTAACCCCAAAGTGTCACCCAAAACAAGTTCAATAAAGACAGGTATAATAGGTATTAAACACTCGTCCGGTAGCTTACCTACTGAGTGACCGCTATTGATTCCACTTTGAGTATCTAACTTGATTCAGCCGCGGTTGAGAGAGAGAATAGATCCAGCATGAAGAAAACGATTTCCTTTCATTTTACGGCCATGATTCAACAACGGAAGTGGTAAAATGCAGTCAACGAGGTCGACGCGGGTACGAAACCCGACAGACTAAAAACACAATACCTACACAAGAACTGTCTGAATCATCAATCCACCATCATCAACAAACCCCCATCAACAAACAACCGAACACCCACAAGCAAAACCCACAACCAAAAGCCCACAACAGACACATAACCTCAGCTACCGCCACCAACAACGACGTCTCTGCATTGGCTCTCAGTCACAAGACTGGATTTCCAGGCAACACCACGGGGAGCTTGCAGAGTCCGATTTTCATGCCCATCCCGGCCAAGGGATCTTCCGATACTGCCAAAGACAGTAACGAAAGAAGGACGTGACATGATGCCCATGCACTGGCCGCCGCTCATCGCTGAAGCAATGAGACTTTTTTTGCTCGACCGACCCATAAAGGTGAGAGATGCTCGACCGACCCATAGCGAGTGAGAGATGCTCGACCGACCCATAAAGAGTGAGAGATGCTCAACCGCCCGTGAAGGGTGGGAGGACAACACCAGAAAACACCACCAGTACTCAACGAACCCACAAGGGCCGTGAGCTTCTCAGCAAACCCGCGAGGGCTGTGAGGACAACACCGACAAACGCCACCAGTACGCAACCAACCCATAAATGAGGAGAGACAGAAAAGCCAGACCGACAACAACGACGCTCACGCAACCCATAAATAGGAAAAGGCAGAAAACATACACCAACGACCATGGCGCTCAATTAACCCATAAACGGGGGGAGACAGAAAAGGCACACCGACAACAACGACACTCACAGACTGGGTTCGCATAGGCACCATTCTGATATACCGGGCCGCGGCCTCATCTGGTCCACATTCTTCGATGCAAAATATTGAGTCCAGGGCCAGGGCACTGGGACGTCCTGAGCCATATTCACCGTCTTCAGCTGAAGGAGTTCCACAGCCTTGTCGAATATGTGCAAAGACAAAGCATTCTCATCGGGGTTGTCGATCCCCGCAAAAAGTTCCGCTGGAGGTTGGGCGGCCAAAACATCCGAAGGAGGCAACCTCACAACAACAGCGTCGTCGTTGTCGAGATCGACATCTTGGCCATCGACATCATCCGTGTCAACTAACGGCCATATTCATCCATATCGGACATACAATCGTCCTCGTCGCCCTCGTCGTCCTCATCGTCCTCATCGTCCTCGTCGTCCTCATCGTCACCTTCCCATTCGCCATCACTAGACTGTGACCGCTTCCTCTTGTTAGAACCCTTTGGAGTTCCATCCGTCGCCGGAGAAGGACCAAGTGAGCGTGGACCGGGGCCGGGGATGGAAAGGTCGACAACATCAACATGTCGCAGGGGAACAATGTCATCGTCGTCGGAGGTGTCCGAGACTGGTTGGGATAAAGGGATCCGTTTTGGACTAGGCTCGCTGACGGCTAGGTTAGGGGAAAGGAGGGCCAAAGGACTCGGAGAGCCGGGAGCCGAATCGTCGAGACTGAACTCGCAGTCGTGTCCACAATCACACTAAGGACATGTTAGTTATGTCTACTTAACCAACAGCACATGAATACCTACAGTGCCATCCTTATGGGAAAGAAGAGAACCGAGGGGACCATGGGGGCCAAGGATTCCAGGAAGAGCCATGGCAGTAGTGGAAGCAGCAGCACCATGAACAGTCAACGGAGGACTGACGATGGGGCGCCAGGGGCCTCTCGTCCACAGGCATAATAGCCTGATCATTGGGAACGTCGTCACTGGCCAAGACCGGACCATTGATGGGCGACTCCTGGATAGTTGAAGGGATCCTGCGGTGACCAACAGGACGAGAAGATCCAGCCGCGCGAGCAGCTGGGAGAATGGCAGCCGTATGCAAACCAGAGCGAGAAGATACAGCCGCGCGAGCAGCCGAAAGACGGGCAGTCGAAAGACCACCGGAAGCACGAGAAGCAGAACGAGTGGTGACCATTGTGAATGGAGACGACAGAGTATCAACAAGAGTATCAACAAGAGTTTTACAACAGCTAGAGCAACAGCAAAGATTGTCTTAAAGGTGCTGATTTCTGTCTGAACGGTCAAGGAGGAAGAGTCCTCTTCGATAGAACGACCACCATTCTCTCGTCCCCCCTCCCAGACGCAATACCCAACCATCGTATCATGTTCTCCATCAGCTTCACCCAAACAAGTCACATACGGCCGGATTCTCAGGCACTCTGTATTTGGAAGTTGTGGATGAGTATGTTGTAGGTGGGGATCCTGCAAAGGCAAGCTGGCCTTGCGTGTATGGACCTTCCGTTGCTGTCAATTCAGTGACTTTGGATCCCACCCAGCACTCCACAATGCAGCTGCCGTCCTTTCCAAACATTGCCCGCTCCCTTACCCGCACACGGCCTTGCAACAGCAAGCCGATGTTGCGAGTGTGAGCCTTCCGCCCCCGTCACTTTGATGACTTTGGATCCCACCCAACACTCCAAAATGCAACTGCCGTCCTCCAAACCTTACCCGCTCCCTCGCCCAGACAGTCTTGCAAAGGCAAGCCAGTCTTGCGACGGTGGTGTGAGCCTTCCGTCATTGTTAACTCGATGATTCTGGATCCCACCCAACACTCCACGCCACAGCTGCGTTCTCTCAGATCCAACCGCATAACAAGTGCAAGCTTTCCATACTTTTCCCGCCTTCCTTTCCAAACATTACCCGCTCCCCACCCACACGGTCTTGCAAAGGCAACCCGGTCTTGCGAGTATGAGCCTTCTGTCCATGTCAATTCATTGGCTTTGAATCCTACCCAACACTCCACAGGAGACTTGCGTTCTCTTCGATCCAACCGCTTAGCAAGTGCAAGCCTTCCACACTTATCTCGGCCCCCAGACCTCTTTCTTGGGCACAGTCTGAAGCGTCGAAGGCACTGTGCTTGCCCGCGGCTTTGTGAATTATGTGTAACTCTTCTGAAATCTGAAAATGGACACATCCACACTGTAATTGTATGTAGATACCTGACTGTCTCGCTAACCTAGTCTGGCTCAGCTTCCAAGGCCTCCACCTGCCAGCTCACCAGGCCCGATGAGATCAATCATCATTTATTCTTCCTCAACGCCGCGCTTCGTGTAACATCATGTGGTCCAATTGTGACCAGAAATATTTCGATCTAGCGTTAGCGGAGTCCCTATTGGAGTAGACGCTTTCCCAGTAGGTCTGCCAGGCCTCTTGCTTTCGCTCGACGAAGTGGTCGGCTGTTGTGGGACGGCAAAGGTCACGTAGGTCAGGAAGAAGTGGGAAATCGAGAGTGGATCAATTCTGGGTTCTGAACTACCGGGCCAAGGTCGGCTAATATACACGTGGTGGCTGACTGGTCATGACTCTGAGCCTGGGCAAACTGGCCAAACGTGAGATGACTACTGAACCAAACCGGAGATGACCTGGCCAGGCCAAACAGGCAACAGCTGTCGGGTAGATGTTGTCAAGGTCGGAGGCCTTAAACTTTAGTGCTTGAAGAGTTTCGGATTGCTGTAACATTTTGACGGAGGCTAGCGCCATGTTGGTAATGACTGGTATGGAGGTGAATGGGAAATGAGGTGGTATATGAGGAAAAGGCTACTATACGGTGGTAGAAGCGTGGGCGAGCGCTGTTGGATAGGCTGTGATTGGGACTTACGGTGGTAAAATACTCTTATTGTCGAGAAGTCGACCAAGTGGTTGGTTGTTGGGTGGATATTGTCAAGGTCGGAGGCCTTGAATTTTGGTGCCCAAGGAGTTTCGGATTGCTGACATTTCGACGGAGGCTGGCGCTAGGTTGGTAGTGACCATGGTGGCGAATGGGAAGTGAGGTGGTAAAATAATCTTCTTATTGTCGAGAAGTCGATGAAGTGGTCGGCTGTCGGGTGGATGTTGTCAAGGTCGGAGGCCTTGACGGAGGCTGGCGCCAGGTTGATAGTGACCATGGAGGTGAATGGGAAACGAGGTGTTGATTGGTATGTGGGACTCGCGGTGGTAAAACAACCTTCTTGTGAGGGGGGGTGATAGACGTGGATAAAATTATCAGAAGCCGAAAACTGAATATCTTGTTGTCGAGAATTAAGTCAGGTACTAAGCATTACACGCAAATGCTGCACCACCACCCAACAACGACAACTTTACTCGCTCCCCACACGGTCTTGCAAGGGCAAGTCGGTTTTTCGAGTGCAGACCCTCGGCCTTTCGTCACTGCCAGTTCAATGACTTTGAACCCCACCCAGCACTCCACGACTGTTCTCCTTACACTTACCTACTCCCCTCCGCCTCCCTTTCCAAACTTTACCCGCTCCCCACACAGTCTTGCAAAGGCAACCAGGTCTTGGAAAAGGCAACCAGGTCTTGTGAGTGCAGATCCTCAGCCTTTCGTCCCTGCCAGCGTTGGAGTTCAACGACTTTGGATCCCACCCAACACTCCACAATACAGCTGCGTTGTCTCAAATCCAACCGCATTGCGAGTGCAAGCCTTCCGCACTTACCAACCCCGCCCCCCTTTCCCAAACTTTGCCCGCTATCTCACCCGCGATCTTGCGAGTGCAAGCCTTCCGCGCCTGCTAACTCAGTGACTTTGAAGCCTGCCCATTGTGCCATGACGTGAAAGTGGACTTAGCAAGCTGCGCAAAAAGATAGATGGGTGGGTGACAATGGGGGGATATATACTCCAGTTCAGACACTTTCTTCCGTCCCCAGTAGGGGACACCAAAAGACGTCGCTAAGTTAAAAGCACTCTGAGATACACAACTATCCAAGATGGAGATGACGACTACGGTGCAAACGCCTGACGGCAAAGTGCTGATGCCAAATGCAGTCCCGACCCTGGTATGTATGTCTGTCCAGTCTTGAAAATACTCAGTCTAATGACTTCAGAACATTGCAAACATGACAAACTGCACGATCCTCCAGCAAGGCGACATAGCTGGAAGCAACACCATGCATCACCAGCATCGAAGCAATCACCACCACTCGAGGGCTACTCAAGCTCGAGATGGTATGTATGTCTGTCCAGTCCTGATGATGCTCGATCTAATGAAATCAGAACTTCAACAACATGACGAACTGCACCATCATCGGCCAAGGAGACATCAGAGGCAACAGTCAGATGTACCATCAACATCGCAGCAATCCTGACCACTCCAGAGCTACTCCAGCTCGAGTTGCTGGACGGAGACGCAACAAACAGAAGGTAAGACATGTCCACCCTTTGCAGCAATCTTGAGACGAGGCTGACAAGAGACGATACTTAGAAGCGACAAGCCCTCCACCAAGGGAGAATGCAGCTGGACAACCACCCTCGCCCCCCAATCCTCCCCCGACGCCAGATCATGCAAGAGGGGAATCTCATAGACTTCCAGTCGGAGGACATGGAGATGGGGAGGAGCTCGATAATGCATCAGAGAAGAGGGACAATGATGCAGCTACTTAGGCAATGGTGCTTTACAATAATGTTGAGATGACGGACGAAGAGGTACTTAAAGATAGTAAAAAGGTGTTTAAAAGATAGTAAAAAGGTGTTTAAAATAATAAAAAGGTGTTTAAAGATAGTGAAAAAGTGTTTAAAGATAGTAAAAATATATTTAAAGATAATAAAAGGTATTTAAAAGAATAAAAGGTATTGAAAGATAGTAAAAAGGTATTTAAAGATAGTAAATAAGTGTTTAAAGATAGTAAAAAGGTATTTAAAATTATAAAAAGGTATTTAAAAATAGTAAAAAGATCTTTAAAATAATAAAAAAGTGTTTTAAAATAATAGGAAGATATTTAAAGATAATAAAAAGGTCTTTAAAAATAGTTTAAAGGTGTTTAAAGATAGTAAAAGGGTGTTTAAAGATAGTAAAAGGGTGCTTAAAAATAGTAAAAGACTATTTAAACCTATGACAAGGGCTGTAATATAGGGCTTGGAACAGTGGTTCAATTACAGTAATAATCTTTAATAGCCTCGAAGTCCATAATAAAGAAAAGAAGAAGAAGATTTAGAATAATATAGTGATCCCGAACGTATATTTATCTTCCGTTAAATAGTCCATACTTTCCTTGCTTTAAGTTACTATTAAGTCCTTTAATATACTATTAAATTAATAGGATTCCTTTAATAACTTCTATATCTTTAATTAATTACTTTATTTTTAATAATTAACTTATAATATATAAATAAACGGTTATTAATTTAAAATATAGCCGATTAATTATTAATTATATAATACTATTTCCTCTCTTTTTATATTTACTTATAAATTTTAAATACTTTTAAATTTTAATTCAAAAGTTTTTAAATTTATTAAATTATTATATATAAAGAATACGAATAATTATTTTAATTTTATTACTATAAAAATAATTAAAAGGTTTTTAAATTTAATATCTTTTTTAAAACTATCTTTTTTATTTAATTAAATACTTAATTTAATTACTTATTAAAGTCGAATCTTTTACCTTTTTTACTTAACAATTTTTTACTTTAATAAATATAGTTTTTTATAAAATTTAATTTACATTAAATAATATTTAATTATTAATATAATAAAGTTTAATAAAAGAAATATAAAAAATATTATAAATTTATTAATATTTAAAGAAAGTTAATTAAATAATGTTAAAATACAGCTTTTGTTTGTGGATTTTACAGTGTATCTGAGCCCTGTAGAATATAGGGCCTCAGAGGCAATACAATGGCTTGGATCAGCAGTGCTTAGGCACTACGGTTGCCGGAACGGAACTCAGCCCCTTGAAGCAATCCGAAGTCCCGGAAAGCCGAACGCTAAGGCCAGTGCCCTGCAGCGGTCAAACGGTAGCGCAACGTGGCCTGTAACGTGGCCTGTAA